>JAJLTT010000027.1:0-154941 GCA_030568315.1 Myxozyma sirexii
ATTGATGACGGGGTCATTTCCACCGGAGACGGCGCCGGTATTGCTGTGCTATATCGATTATGCCGAGGTCGTTTTGTAGGCGAAGACATATTCTAAATACGCAAAATGAGTCAGAACCAGGAAAAACGCAAAATCCAGACCACGGGAAGGCGCAGTGAGTAGTGCAGAATGAGCAGTGTGAACAAGACGAGTGGTCGTCCGCCAGACAATCGCCACAGATCAAGCAGTGCACTTGCGTACCACGAGACGAACGCGCGACACGCCAGCACCCAAGAAAGCAATCAGGTTTAGCAGCACTCCGTTTGTCACGACGCAGACACCGCAACAGAGCACACTAGAGCACGCCGAGCTAGACTCGCCTGGTTCACGCTCTCTTTTCAGCACTAACTTGCAACCCCACACGCGATCCGATCGAGACCCGTCTGCGACGTGAAGCGAGGCACAAAGGGAAAACGACACGAACCTCCTGCTCAGCGACGGATAAACAAAAGAAAGCGCCCCGGTTGCGGAGGGGTAAAACAGTGCGTGCGGAACGCGGAGGGTATGTCGTGAGCGGTTGCCGAGCGGCTTATCTGCAGCAAACAAGCCAAGCGAATAAACAGACGGGCAAGAAGCAGAGTATTTGTCGCGTAAACAAGGGCAGAACTGGACTCGAACGGCGGCGCTGGTGGAATCCGCGACAAGGCGACTTTTGCTGGGCGCGGCGGTGATTGGGCTCGCTGCTGGAAGTTTTGCGCAGAGGGCGAAAACTAGCAAAACAAACAAATCCAAGTCTTCAGCCGGCTTCCGTAAACAAACCTTTCCCAGCCCTGCCTGCGCGCTACGGTTAGGGCTTCGGAGATCTGCGCCACTCGCGCTCTACAATTTTATTCTGCCATCTGCTCTATTTACTCTATATACGCACTAGCTAGTAGCAAGCTGTGAACATCACGCAGCCTACGCCGGGCGCGCGTACTTGTAGCTCTCCTGGAACTCATTCCATCCCTTCTCAAACTCGTTCAAGTCGATGTCCCAGAGATCTTTCGCGGTCTTCATCAGCAACGCGCTGAGCTCGTTCTCCTTTGTGTCTTTATCTCGAAGCAGACGCTCGTATCTCTCGCGCGTCAACGACCAAATAGGCATCTACGCCTCGTTAGCATATATCCTCCATAAATCTGCAACATCCAAATAAATACTCACTCCCAGCAAATAGTCGTACGAAGAAACATCGACTTGCTTCTCATCTTGCTCCTCTTCCTCGGCCTCTTTCGCAGCCTCCTCCAAATCCTCTTCATCATCCAAAGGACCGTACTTCTTCTTCTTGGCAATCCCGGGAAACTTCAACTTTTTGAGCTCCATCACAAGCTCGACGCGCTTGCGATTGGATACTGTCAATTTCTTCTCGATAATCATCTTCACAAACCGTGCCTGTGCAGACAATCTCTCAAGCTGCTCAGTAAACACGCTTGCCAAATGATCCTTTCGGCGCTGATAGTAGTCCAAGCGAACGTAATAAAAATCCTTCAAGATATCTTCAACCGTCTCGTACTTCTTAATACGCCCATTCGCATCAAACGCAACCATGTTGTTCATACTGATCGAACTAGTCAAATGGAACTTATTCAGCAACCCTTCAGACAGTGCCTTGGCCATTTCTTCTTCGCTGAGCACTACAACAAATTTTATATCCATCTTGTGCTGCTCAGTCATATCTTTAATCCATGGCCGCTGCTTCTCAGTCCCCGCCATACCAGCAAACAGAAACTCTTTCATAGTAACAGTCCACATTCGAATTGGCAGCTCTGTGATTTCAACCGTGGTATCACTCACCTGACGAATCGTACCAGACACCTTATATCTATCGGGTCCAAGACGCTCAATCGTACCATGCCATCCACGATACCATGGATCCATAGGCTTCAACGCCTCTCCCTTCATAATTCGACGAATGTTATCAATAATATCAGCCGGATTGTAATTCGGAATTGAGGTACTCCATCCTGTACCAATTCCGTCGGCACCATTAACTAATATCATAGGAATAACAGGCATATACCAATCTGGCTCGATCCGCTTCTCCTCCTCAGTCATGTAGCTCAACACAGGCTCATCGTCCACATGGAACACTTTCCGTGTAAGCGGATTAAGCTCGGTGTAAATGTAACGAGGTGCAGATGCATCTTTACCACCAGTGGCTCGCGTACCAAAAATACCCTTAGGAAGCAATAAATTGAGGTTATTGCTCCCCACGAAATCCTGCGCCATGCTAACAATCGTCTGAACTAGAGATGCTTCACCGTGGTGATACGCAGAAACCTCTGAAACGTATCCAGCAAGCTGCGCAACCTTGATACTCGACTTCAAATTACGCTTGAAACAACTAAAGAGTACCTTTCTTTGTCCGGGCTTCAAACCGTCAATAACTGAAGGAATCGAGCGAATATTATCTGCCATGGAGAACAGAATCAGTTCCTTGTTGATAAAATCACTAATTGGTACCTTTGGCAACGTCGGATCCAAATAAGTGCCAGGTTTAAATAAACGTAGCCATTCTTTTCGTTCATCTGCCTTCTTCTTAGAAAACGCGAGATCAATCAACTCCTTATCTCCTTCCTCAAGAGCATGAAACTGCTTTAAATGCTTATCAAGCTGTTTGAAGTACTCTCGTCCTTCAGCCGGCGTTGAGGTTCCCAAACCTTTGTAGTATTTGTGCTTCCACGTGCAAGTGGTCCCCTCAGTCTCCTTCCAGTACTCATACTCAGGCATCGTATAGAATGGAATGACCGTGATCTTTTTACCTTTGGTGATTGTGACCTTAACAATCGGCGTGATAAACTCAATCAAAAATCCAGGGATATCAAGTAATCCGGGGAATGTAGACTCCAGGAAATTAATCAACAAACCCTTGATATGACTACCGTCGTGATCCTGATCAGTGAATATCATGAGATGGCCATATCGGAGATCTTTGGTATTGGTATAGTGCTTCTTATGTTGCAAACCCATAATCTGCTTGATAGCCTGAATCTCGGCATTCTTCATAACCTGGTCATGAGAAGCTTCACGAACATTCAGTAATTTTCCGCGAAGCGGGTAAACGCCATAATAATCACGGCCAACAACACTCAATCCAGCCACTGCAAGCGCCTTAGCCGAATCTCCTTCAGTGAGAATCAACGTACACTTGTGACCGTCTCTAGTCCCGGCCTTGTTCGCATCGTCCAACTTTACCAAGCCAGTAATTCTGTTTCGCTTCGATCCATCCGTCTTTTTCAATGCTTTGTCGGCGTTTGCGGTAGCAATATCCATAATACTATCAATGATACTTGAGCTGGCAACCTTCTTGAAAAATCCATCTGAAGGAATACATTTGGATCCGAAAGCGGTTGGTCGGGTGACTAGCTGTTCCTTGGTCTGAGAGGTAAACGCCGGGTTTTCAATCAAGCAATTGACAAATAGGAAAATGTTATTTCTTATTTGCTGAGGCTTGACAGTACTGGACTTGGTCTTCTTCTTGACAATTTCAGTAAGTTTGGCAACAATCTGATCGCAAACGTAATTGACATGTGTTCCGCCTGAAGAGGTCGCAATAGAATTGACAAATGAGACCTGATTGAAATTACCATCCGAGACAGCAAAGCCAATCTCCCAACGATCATTGACAATCTCATGAACAATAACAGGTTTAGGAACAGAAACGACAGGTTTGACATCAGCCCCCTCTCCTTCGTCATCAGACTCAGATTTCTTGATTGGGTCTTCTTCTTTGACATTGGCAATTGCAGAAAGAGCGTTGACGTACATTTCCATGTACTGCTTGAAATTACGAATCATCAGTCGGTTGTCGTTCAAATACACCTTGATGTTTCGTACGGAACCAGCCAAATCGTAAACACGTCTCATCATGATTCCAATCAAGTCATCGTCTAACTCAGTCATTCCAAAGAGTCTCAAGTCGGGTTTGAACGAAATCCTAGTATACTGCTGCCCACTTGAGTTTGATGTGATCTTCGGTTTGCCGACTTTAGACATGTTAGAATTCCAAACCTGCTTATATTTCTGTTTCGTGTTCTTATCGGCAGTTTCAACAACGAACTCGGTCGAGTAAATATTGCAAAGCTTTGCACCATATCCGTTTCGACCACCAGTAACCTTCCTCTCGTCATCGTCGTAGTTACTCGATGTCAGAAGGTTACCGAAGATAAGTTCAGGAATATACATGTTTTCCTTTTCATGCATCTCGATTGGTATTCCGCGACCGTTATTATAAACAACAATTTCGTTGGCCTCCTTGTTAATTGTCACCTTGAGAGTATCCATATCTGGATCGCGAATCTTGTTATCAGCAGCGTTGACCAGAATCTCGTCAAAAATTTTATAGAGACCGGGAACGTAGCGGACATTCCTTAACAATCATAAGTTATTAAAAGAGTGGTGCAAAACTTCCAGCACGTTTACATACTTGTACATCATGCTCTTTGATTCAGAGTCGAACGTCCACATTAGCTTATCTGAGTACTCGATGGATCCAATATACTGAGACAGAGTTAGAATCAACACGTACAAATCTAACACCAATAAAACTGACAGTATCAGGACGCTTAAGAATGTGCTCTAGTTGAGTCAGCTACAATGAAGTTAGTAGAGCAAAACCAAATGATTAGACAGTTCGTGTCACGCACCTTCTGGTATGTCTCCGAGTTCGATCCAGTCTTTTTCGCAGCCGGCTTGACTGGCTTTGCAGGCGTGCCACTCGATGAATCATCGTCATCATCAGAGCCATCCGGCTTCTTCGAAGAGACAATAGGAGACGATTTCTCCAAGAAGTTGTCCAACGAGGTCAGAGGCTTAGATTTAGGCTTAGCAGCAGCTTTCGGTTTCGGATCAGCCTTTGGCTTCGTGATTTTAGGTGCAGCCGCCGTCTTTTTTGGCTTCGCAGGTGCTTTTTTGGCGGGAGGAGACGCATCACCAAAGTCACTCTCCGAATCAGCTAGAGCAGGGCTTGAATCTTCGTCGTCTGAAAAAATTGATATAGGCTTTGATGCAGTGGTTTTCTTCGGTGGCGCTGTCTTTTTGGCTGCAGTAGTAGAAGACTTAGCAGCGGCAGGTGCCTTTTTCGCTGCCACAGGAGGAGTCAAAGACACCACCGAATCACCATCATCATCAGAAAAGATCGACGAGACTTTTGCCGTCGCAGATTTCTTAGCCGGCGCAGCTTTCTTTGCCGCAGGCGCTTTCTTGGACTCACTGACTTTCATTTTCTTTGGCGGCGTCATTTGAAACTCATCAGACTCGTCGTCGTTGAAATCAAAAACCTCATCAGAGTCAACGATAGACCGTTTAAGAGAAGCCGCCGACGCTGCTGCTGCTGCACGACGAGCTGCCGGCTTCTTAGGCTGCGGGCATCGTTAGTTTATGAATCATCGCGAACAAACAACCATTGCCAGGCATACCGAGACGACAGGGGAGTAATCCATATCGAAATCCTCGTCGTCCGACGAAAACGAAACAGCTGGAGGAGCCATATTTGTTCGACGCGCTGAGTCAGACTGCAACGCACACAACCGAAATGTCCGCGAGAAAAGAGTGTGGAAAGGCAAGGACGGCCGGCTGTAAAGAGGAGCGAGACAAGGCTGGGAGAGAGCGTGTTTACAGGCGGCCTGGGTAAACAAAGCTGCAATAGAGTTTGCTGCGTAGATACGGCATAAGCGCATAATACACAGTGCACAATCAAATTTTTTTGGTCGGTGGCTGCAATTTCGAGTCGTCTTGATTAAGCATAGCCAGTCTGAATATAATCAAGTGCTAAATTTCAGCAGCCGTATTTAACCAGCAAACTAAGCCAAGTTAAATAAAAACGCGTTGTTTCGGATTTGCCAGATCCCGTGAAGATCGAATGAATGCACCGACGAATGCGACGCGAAGTGGACGCGTTCGAGCAACTTTGATCACGCAAATCTGGGGTTTGTTCTTCAAGGTTAGGTCATTGAGATTCCTCTGTTGCAACTACGGCATCCAGCATGGTGCTGCTTTACTTCTATAAGGTCTCGAGAACTGATGGGAAAATGTAAGAGTAGGACTGGCACGATAGACTGCTCAGCTGAAATGACCAAAAAAGCTCGAAATTAATAAAATACCATTCATAACTACTGTACGCCGAAGCCATATACAAAAATGCAATTTAACAAAAATCCGGTGAATCGAACGACAAATATCTCTATATATATCCGCGTCTGAATGTGCTTTCGCTTAATACCTAAACATTATGCAATCATTCTTCCTCACTGCTTGAAGAAATATCGTCTTCCACCCGTCTATTCCCCGCATACCCTCTCAAACTAATCGGAGCTCGACTAGAAACCGGAATCGGCACCGGCGCTCTCACCTGCGGTAACGGAGGAGGATGCGTGTGGCTTACCCGCGACTGAGGCTGTGACGATCCGGGCCGGTCGTCTTCATCTTCGTCAGACGACGATTCCGGTTCTGGATTCGCATATCGCGATCTCGCTGATTGTGGTTGTCGAGCTTGAGTAGATTTCGGCGGCTCATCTTCGTCGGATGATGATGATGATGATTCTGCTTCTTGTTGGGAATTCGCGATGGGTTTTGCGGAAGACTTGGTAGTTTGCGTGAGTGGCATTTCGTCATCTTCATCGCTGACAGCCGGCAATTTTCGCGCTATACTAGCAGGAATACTTGCTGGTGTACCACTTCCGGCAAAAGATGACAAGTCAACCCCTCTCTCGTCTTTCCTTTGAGGAGCAATAGGTTCTTTTGACGATGACGATGAAGATGATGACGACGACGACGACGACGATGAGTTCGCTGATGTAGTTGATGGCTTGGTAGGCGATGATCGAGCGGGCTTTAGCCTGATCACACCAGATAAATGCTGTAACTCAAAAGACTAAAGCAAAACAATATATCAGTAAAGACCTCGACCAAGTGAAATGAGGTAAAAGTAATACGTTTGTCTCTTCGTTGTATATAAGAATGCAGTCAACATCCTTCCCCTCTGTATGCTGCCCTGTAAATGAAAAGGACTCACCCTTCTGTCAATTACCAATTAGTCTTCAATTCAAAACCCGCTTAATCTGGTAAAATCCTCACTTGTATTCCGGGCGATTGCAGAGTAAATTCGGATCCAGATCTAGACAATATAGAAGCCCGCGAGTCATCGATCGAGTCTGGTTTGAAATTATCTGCATCAGCAAAAATTAGCATTGCCGCTCCGCTGAATAAACTATACTCAAAGTGAATACTTACAACGAAGAGCAAAGAGCTGGTCTGAAGCACCAGGCTTTGTAAAGTTCTTGCTCACTGTAATCGGATACTCTCCGCTTTTCGACGGATCAATCATTATGCCGTGCTCCGCCAGCAAAGTAAACCGAAAAAATTCAAATGCACTCGAGTGTACTATCTCTCTACTACAGATTCACGCTCAGAATATCGGAGAAAAGGAAGCCAACGGAAAGGGTACATTACCAAATGGCGGGAGGCGGCCAAGTTGGATTGGATGGTGGACTCGGTCACAAGGTTAATTTTGGTCAAAGGCCCACGCCACGGATGGCGACTACAACCGCCCGATTTGCACAGTTTACAATTTACTATCGGTATGCCTTCATCTGGTAACTCTTACTCGAAAGAGGCGAAAGAGCAATATCGTCAGAATTACGTACTGGCTGGTTCCAGACCCGGTAGTAATACAAACAAGATTATGACGTATTGCCTCAATTTGAGAGTCGCTATACAGCACCACTGATACGGAAACACAAGTATATATTTGTATAAGTGCAAAACAATGAATAGAGAAAATAAAAATACACACAAAAAATCGCGATATGTTTGCCATATGCACAAATAATCCTTATCCTGATTTCCGGAATACACCGCCGATCGCCAAACTTGACCATTAAACCCATAATAGTAGATAGTAATAATACAACTTTGTTATCCCGATGCGCAAGGCCTCAGCAAATATGTACAGCTGTCGTGACTGACTGACGTATAGCTGAAACCATCAATATCGGTGTGACAACTTTCTTGACCCAGGAATACAAAAATCAATTCACAAAGCTGAAGATGACATCTGAACAGACAGTTCGAACACATACTGCCCACGCGATAATCGTCTTCAGCACACTCCCCATAAAACTATTTACAAAGACCGTAACTGGACCAATGCCTGGATCGCATCAGCCTCACGATCATTCTCTTTACTTTGTCCAAACCCACTCTGCGTCTTCGGCACGGTCTTGGGCTTGACCATCGCCACCGCCGGCACAGACTGCGAAAACACAGGAACCTTGGAGTCACCAAACGACGAAACGGAGGTTCGCGACGAAAACATCGAGTCCGAGGATACCGACGAGACGCCATCGCGTTGCTGGGCCATTAAATGGAACGCGTTGCCCCGTCGAAGGGACTCGACACCGGCAGACCGCCAGTCTTCTTCATCTGTATCGCCGTCCGCATCGCTATCGTAGTTTTCTCCATCAAGATCCATCTCGTCGACGTCCATATTATCCATATCGATCTCATCTTCCTCGCCAAGCATACTATCCCGCTCATCAAACGACGAAGAGAACATCAGATCGCCATCATACGGACTGAGAATCGTAGTCGTAACCAGAGAACTGCCTCGTCGCCTCTGGTCATGCAACACGCGCACACCAGACAGAGGTGGCGAGAACGGAAACATGTTGGGCGAAACAGGCACGCTGGCTCGCGTCCCTCCGGCCGGATTCATGGTGGCGGGCGACGAGCTTCCAGACAGTCCTCGCTCCGTCGACCCGCCACGACCGCCGCGCGGCCAGACTGCTTGCTTCCTGGCACCGTACGAGCTTCCCTGGCTCGCACTAATGGGCGAACCACGAGGTCCAGGCGATCCTGCCGCGACCGGGCCTGCCGGAGACGACGCAGAACCTCGACGAACGCGGGGCAACTGCGGCGCGGCGGGTCCCGAGTAAGCCGAGAGCGCAGCAGAGAGAGCTGACTGAGCCATGAAGAAGAGACGAAGAAGAATGCAAAAGCAGTAGTCGAGGACAGAGGCCTCGGACAAGAGAAGGCAAGAGCGCGAGGAAGACGGGCTCCTCACGAAAGTTGGCGAGAGCACAAGGAAGGCACCGGAAGCCGGGAAGAACCAGACGCGTCGCGCTTTTAAGAGCCCGCGCCGCTTTCGGCCGCCAGCTCTGAGTCTTGTAAAATTCACCTAACCCTGGGTCACGTGTGAGTGGCGATTGGTGATGAGCGGGAATGTGCAGAGTCGATTGGCTGTAGGAACGACGGAGTGGAGTTCACAAGTAGAAAACAAGACCATCTTATGACTGCACAGATGCAGAAACACGTCTACCACCGCGAATATAACACATGATCGTCATAATTAGCAATTGGTAGATATGCATCAGCAAACTCCCAAACAGCAAAGCACAAGGCAGCAGGAAAACATCTACCACCACGAGCTCAGGCGACGGCCCAAAAACATCTTTTTAAGAGCCTGAATAGTGTAATACGCATCATTACCCGCATTATGTAAATCCTTGAAGGGGATTTTCAAAGCCTTTAAGATAACGTCCATTTTAGCAGGCGTGTGGTTTCCATATTTCAGATTCCACAGCTGCAGCGTGTCAGCGATTGGTATATCAGAAGGCAAACAAATCCCGAGAGTTCGCAAATACTGTATATCATGCCTCGCGTCGTGAGCCACTAAAACCGCAGAATCGTCTAGCTCATCGAATAGACTCTGCACGACCGCCTTGCATTCTTGCGCCGGTAAGATTTCTGATTTGCCAAAATTGAATTTCTCGGCTGCGTCAGGAACATATTTTCCGTTTCGCATGTGCAGATATTCGGAAATCCGCAAATGACGCACAGAAAGTGTACGATCATAAGGCTTGGACGAATCCCATGTCGCGATACCGATTTCCGTCACGATCTTTTGATTTCGTTCGTATGCTTCGACATCGATAGCCACAAACACCATCTTCTGCTCTTGGATGTATCGCTTTATATTCTCAACCATCACTTCTCTAGTCGCATCGAGTATTGCATTTTTCTTAGCCGCCCGGAGTTGACTGCCGACGAGCGGCGGATCCTCGACATCAAGCAGCAGCGGATCTAAATCAACCGACACATCATCAAATCGAGCCATAGTCCGCACAAACTCGTCGACAGAATACACTGGCTCAGAGACAACCACGTCCGCAAGCTGTTCCGGCAGAACTTGTTCGTCGGCAGCAATACTCCCGACATCGACGCCAGTTCGCCTCTTGACTTTATCAAAGAAATAAGCAATCTGCCGCTCTTTCACAAACACGTCTTTTTTCCCCTGATAGACTCCAACGTAGATATCCCAGCCGCTAGTGAACAGCATATGCGCCTTGAAATAGCGAACTGCTGAACTTCGCCGCTCGTCAGTATCAGGTATCATACTGGCTCGCGTCTGCACGGTCGCCAGTCGCGCCAAGTACGTCGAGGCCATCATTCGAGTGCTGCCGAGTTGCCATAGACGGTCGTGAACGTTGAGGTGCCGACGCGCTGGGTTTATACGTGTTCTGACTCGCATCCCCGGTGTGAACGCACCTTTCAGCGCGCGTAAATCGCATGAAAAATATAATAAAATAAATTTAGAGTTTTACTCGTTATTGTTTATTCTGGGTACACTGTTCCGGGGCTCATAACCCACGCAAACACATCCTCACCTTAGTTCCATACTGGCTCTACGCCTTTGGCGCAAGACTACCCTCAATTCTTCGCGCCGCGTCCGCTTTCGCTTCCTCACTAACTTCTTTCGCGACCACCGGTTCAAACTCAGGTTCATCAACCCGATGCGCAACCGACATGCCGACCTGGATCAGCGTCTCGAGCGACGCCTTTGAGTTGTTACTCAAATCCGAGTCCCACTTAATCTTGCCCGGCTGGAATAAGACTACAAGCGTACTTCCGCCGAATTGAAAGTATCCTAACTCATCTGTTCGCGCCACGCGTTGGTGTTCTTGCGCCGTGATGACGGTGCTGCCGACCATCATTGCGCCGACGCAGATTACCATCACTCGTCCGAATTCATCAGAGTCAATAGGTACCAGCACCCGAATATTCTCGCCAAATACATCAAGGCTAAACCCGGTCGTTAACTCCCTGCTCGTGTCTCAATAAGTGCAAATACATACGCTGATCGGATAGCCATCGGGTTGACTGTATAATATGCACCATCAATCTGCTTCGGTTTCCCAAGCACTCCATCCACCGGCACATGAAATCTATGATAATCCTGGGGCGCTAATCGGAAAACCCCCAACGCTCCACCAATAAACTTCGCGACCTCCTCCGGATACGCGTCGCCGAACAATCGACTGATTGAGAATTCTTTGCCCTTGATCCAGATCTTGGTTGCTTCGTCGACAGTGTTAAAAACAACGGTGCGACAGTCGGCGGGCGAGACGACGATCCTTGGGTTATCAGGCGCGGCACACGGCCGTGCTCCAGGTTTCAATTTCCGATAGAAAAACTCATTGAACCTATTTCCTCGTTCTTTAGTATCCCTACGTCAATAGTATAAATATAACAGGCACTCATACGTCTTGAACTCGTCCAATGGACGAAGAACTTGTGAAAGATCAAGCTGATGAAACTCGACAAACGGTTTAATTCCCTTAACCGATCGCGGATCATCGTACTTCTTTCCCTGCTTAACGCTCAAGCTCGCAAGTACTTTCCGGACTAACACTTCATTAGCATCTCTTTCCAGCACAAATCTTTCTAATCGTAAAACGTACTTTTTCTGCGCTCCATTTCTCGACTTTTGAGACCTTTGTAAAGTAATCGGATTCCTAAACGTACATACATGCTCATGCGTTCCTCGGAAATATATCCAGTAACCCGGTCTTGCACCAAGATGTTTGCTGAATTCACACCTAGCCGATATCCACCGTACGAGATTTTCGAAACTACCTTGCCGACCCACTTCCGCTTCGCTTGATCAGAGGTTACATATGCGCTCATAGTCAGCATATCAACCTGTCTCCACCCCTGACTAGCACACGTTGCCAAATGCGTGACAATGTCAATTTCCGTCCGCCGATCGAGTCGAGGTTGGTGACAAACAGGGCATTCCTTAATCATAATCACGCGTTCAGCCGGGGTTTCGATATCTTCTTCAAACGTCTCGATTGGCGGCAAAGACGTATCTTTACTAGACGATTCCGTGTCGCTTACCGATTCCGATTTCGTCGCCCCCGCGTTCACGGCCACTCCATCGAATTCGGTTTCAAGTTGAGCAACCGCATCTTCTGTCAGCGTTCGATTGACGGTTATGTCGTCTGTTGTGCCGAAAACAGCCGTAGCCGAACCGTCGTCTGCCTGCACCACAATCGGAATAATCGACGACGCACTCGACGCGTCTAATTTCGCCCAGCTCTCCTCTTTACTCTCTTTTGCTACTTGTTCCTCGAGACATGACACGACTTGATAAATCTCCAGATCCTCATCAATAGATTTCCCGTATCGGGAGAAAAACGAATCAATCGTATCATTATGAAGCGTCGATCCAATATGCTCGAGTAAATCAGCCAATTCAATCCGGGAAATCAACCCGCTTTCATCATAATCAAACTGCTTAATCAAATAATGCCAAAACTGCTGCCGTAAAGCCGCATAGGGCGCATATTTGGCTCGGATCTGAATCACCGGACTACACTTATCTTCCCATTTTGTTTTATTCTTCATCGTCAAGGGAATGTCAAATGTATGTAAACTCTCATCAGTCTCGGCACCCACGACGCTTTCAGCTGCTTTATCTAATCCAGATTCTTGGCCTCGAGACCTTGAGCGCTGCCGCTCACGGGTTTTTCCCGGCCGAGTAGGTTGTACGTCTTCTTGTTTGATCGGTTGGAATTCGAAAATCCCGGATTCGGAATCAGGTTTCTTTGCAAATTTCAGAATCTCAGAAAGGGGGAACTCTGCTCTTGCCACGAAATCATTGTTTGATAAAGCGTCGCGGTCAATGACTGATAATGTGAATATATAGCTTTGTTCATGGCGTAGGATCGGGAAGAGGAATTTCTCGTTGAAGACCGGGTTGAGATTATGTCGCTGGACGCCAGTGCGCACGACGTTCTTGCCAAATGAGACAATTACAAACGGATCCATGTCGAATCCAGTGCGGGTGACTATATGAAAAAGTCATCAGCTTGCGCCTACTGCAAAGTATAGACAACTCACCATTTCTTTCCGAAGGTAAATCAGTAACTTTAACAATCTCGAAAAAGACAACACCAGCCATATCAGCTGCTCCACCAATAAATTGAAACGGCTTCATTGATTTCCGTCGTCTCAATCTAATCCTTCTTCTTCTGCGTTTCTGATCTTCCACATCACTAGTTTCTTCACTTTGTTTGCCAATCTCGATGTCTTCATCCTCGGATAATTCGTCATCAAGCTCGTCGGAGCTTAAATCTGAGGGATACGCTTTGATTGGATCGACTCGTGAGATAAACGAGCGCCATTTATCTAGTAATTGGCCGTTCGAAGTTTGGGGATCAGTGGGATCGGAAAGCGCTAAACGGACGTAAATCGCGCCTTTAACGTAACTCTTGCGAGAACGCGCAGAGTATAAGGTATATAATTTTGGTCTACTCTCGTTAGCTTTTTTGTATTCAAACTGACCAATGCATAGGCGCGGCTACTTACTCGTTCGAATCAACGTCGCCTACTTGAGTAGTTTCGTCTTCGCCGTGACCAAAGTGTTCAACGAGCGAGATATCAAAACTTCCCAAGTAATCCTAAACCCGCGTCAATCCTGTTCTGGAGCACAATCAATATACTTCAGGAAATCGAGATACCGACCTTTTTGAACCGGTCTTTATCCCACACAGTCCCTTCGATAAGATACTCTGAATCCGAAGGAAACAAGCCTACAGTAAAATCCGCGTTCCATTCCGGATTCAAAGTTTTAGGAATCGCCTGCGTAGTCCCTTTGAAATCGTCGAGCGTGAAAACAACGTACTATTGCGCATGTTTAGCATTTTGTCATGATTGAGACGAAGAACTAATACCACGTACCGGATCACTTGTTCCCGCACGATCACGAGCAGCCAAATCTTTTGCCTATAGCTCAAACAATCAGTCCCAGATGGCATTTTATTTGTTGAGAAAAATAGAAATCACCTTGACGATAGAGATTTTCAATAGCAGCGCCGGATCAACCACAGGTTTAGGCGATGCACTTCGACTCTGCGCAGGCGATCCATTCGTTGACGCATTTCTAGAACGCAAGCCGCGACCAAGTAAATGCGGCAACACCATTCTAGTGTTTTTTTCAATATCTTTCTCAAGATCTTTTGTCTGTCAATTGAAAAGAAAGCGAGTGGTTGTGAAGATCCTGTGATGTAACGGTCAGTTTGTGAATCGATATATAGCGCGCCGTCAGCCGCTTGCGTTTGTTTTTATTCTCGGTACTTTTGACGCGTGGATGCACAAAGTAAACTTGCGATCCAATTCCACAGTTATATCCACAGTTATATAAATGAGATAAATACAGTCATATTCATGAAACTAGCGCATCGTCATCTGTGATGAGTTTATTCAATTAAAAATAGCAAACGGCCGATGACAATATTACGTCATTTTACGGGTTACGCGGCGCGGCGCGGTGCGGCGTAGATCATAGGTAATTGAATACGTAGGTGTTCGTGCAGTTAATGAGTTTGATGGTTTGTACAATCAATGATTGAAAATAGGATCAAATATAGACGCAATTTAATTAGCGATTAATTAAGTACTTTGTAGAGGAGGTGCGGAGTTGATTAGCGAAGTTAGTTAGTGATGTGAACTTACGGCGAAGCTGACCAGACATGATATTGGATTGACTCTAATTGAGCCCTTGGGTTTATGATTGTAGAGTTAAAAAAAGCCCTAGCATTTCGTTGTTGAAATTTTTCTCTATTGTAGCGGGGTGTATGAAGACTCGGACTCGATCAAAGAGACTATTTTGGATCCTACGTAGTGAAATATGTAATTGAGTGAAATGAATAGAATTTAGTGGTTAAAAATAGTATAAAAGCAACTGGGAAATTAATAATGGGGCATCTGGCATACTGCACGAAGAACAGAGGTTGAACATCTCGCCAATATCCGTGACAACCGACTATGTTTTGAGGATTCAGCTATTAACGCATACTAGCCTGGCAAGGCATAATACACTGAACAGACAGACGATTGCGACCTAAGAAATGCAATGCAGTCAGTAATAAGCACATTCAGTCAGAATAATCACAATCATTAAGAAGTATTGCAATCAGCTTCAAGTTTTTAACGATCGAGTTGACGAGGCTGAACACGATAAACGGTACAGATCCGGATAGTTCGAAGGCTTCGAGTCAGTTGAGTCAGTTTGATACTTGCTATGTCTACAAGTGGATGTCAAAATGGTACGATACCTCTGACGACTGTAGGATTTCGCCGAGATATAGCGTTATGGTTAACTTTGTCAAATTGGCCAATGAATGTGAAGTGACCATGAGCAGCGCGTCGGCATAGTTACCCCACAGCCATAGCATTATAAAGAACACATCGGCAACTCTCAAAATACGTACATAAGCGTTGTTGATGTACCCCACTTACTAGTCTTTTACAGGCATTAGCGGCACAGAATACGATGAAAACGGCAGAGACGAGCTCTAGATGAGAGTTCTCGGCAGACGGATACCGTTTGCATGGGGTCTGAAGTTTATTTCATTGTAAGCATGCTTGGACATGCTGTCGATATTCACAGGCATGATTACAGAGCTGTGTATTATTTATATAAGAGCAGCAAGGGGAATTATAAGGAAAGAGATGGGGATTTAGGTACAATGTTATTTGCCCTTGGTTATTAAATGCAGAGATTGAGATTAATAGACCGAGATCTGGTAAATAGAAGATTTAATATGGAAGGGATGTAGAATCTTGGATGTTAGCGTATACTGCTAGTCCACCGGTGCAGCAGAGCGGTATGCAAGCACGAGCTTTAGAATATAAGGAAACGGCGAAGACGCGTCGAAAGGTAAACAAAGCCAGAAGAAACCAGCCGACGCCGTCTACGCAGGCGGTGGATCAGCAGAGCGCTGTGCAGGTTTGCGCGTGTTTGCCGGCCAATGGTATTGAGCAATTCATAAAAAGAAAAGACAAGAGACGGAACAAGAGATGAAAATTTTTTAGATGGGGAGGAGAGAAAAGGATTTGAATTTGAGGAAGAGGCGTACATGCAAAATTTTTATACGTGGGCCAGAACAGCAGCTATCGCGGAGAGAACGGCGCAGGAAGTGTGGCGGCGATCAGCATAGATAGTACTTGGACAATTACGCTATTAACAATATAATATAAGCAAGAGCATGCAAGACAGAGCATGCAGGCGGGGCGGGTGCATGAACAGCTCGACACAATGGGCCATGCATAAAGTTCAGCGAATGAGCCGTCGGTTCAAGTTCGAAGCCATCGAGGAAAATGTTTTAAGCGAGTGGAGTTAGTGCCGGAATAGGCGTGAGATTAAAGATACGACTAGAGATGACAGACCGGCGCGGGCTGTAGGATAGAGCTCTTGGTGTCTTGGACGGCCGATGGCTGTCTGCCCACGAAGCGCCAAACGTGAATGAGCATTGGATGTCTGCGCTCGGTGGCGAGGATGGGGAAGACGGTGTGCAAGCCGCTGTCTGCGTCTGATCTGGCAGAACTAAGGTGATGCGGTGCTGTTGCATCGGGCCGACTGCATCTGCGTCCGTTGCAGGAGTGCGTTCGCCATGCACGGCGAGCGCTGGCGGGCCAGGTGAAGTATGCTCAAGACCTGCAGCCGCGGGAAAAGATTTTCAGCTGACTCGGCGAGCAGCAGCAGCAGCAGCAGCACCGCAGGTGCATTGCAGCTGAGCAGAGGATGTCTAAGGTAAAGTCATGTGCGCTATCCTGTCTGCTATCGTCTTCTATCGTTGCTTCCCTTTCTCGCCATCCACAGAGTCACCACCGCGCAATTCTAGCAGCGGCAAGGTTTCGCTAAGGCGCAGACGTGTACTCGCCAAACCAGCCGCAGACGGCGCTGCTTTCTCTTGCTTGCTCCTCCTTGCACGCCTGCCACATCTCTTGCGCCGCGTCCAATTGTACTATAATACATTTTATCGTTCTATCGTCTTATTGTCCTATTGTCTTATTAGTCTTATCATCCCAACTCATCACGCACCGTGCCAACCCGAAGCGGAGCCCGAAGCGGAGCCCGAGGCGGAGCCCGAAGCAGCGCCCCACCGATGTCTCATTGAAAATTCTTTTACCGATTAAGGTTCGATCTACAGTCTAACTTCAATTTAGCGCGCATAAACAAGATTAAAAAATACTCGAAAAGACCGAAAGATTCGTGGGCCTGCACGCGAGAGCTTTGCTTTGCTTTGCTTGTTGGAGCAATTGTCTGTGTGCAAATCGTGCACATGCTTAGTTGGCCTTCTTGCTTCGAGTACATCTGCTATTCGTTGCAAAAGTCTGCAAGACGGCGCGCGTGCAAGACAATTCCTGTGAATTGCGTCCCCAGCCGCTATCTTATCTGCCATCTTCCCCGGATCTAACGCGGATCTGTGTTTGGGCCCTTGGGCAGGCGCTTCTTCACCGCGCCTTGCCGCTTCGTATTGCGCAGAGGCTAATGGCAAGCAAGGTTTGTGTACTCGCACCAGGCGTAAATGGCGCCGCATCCATGCGCTTAGCGTCAGGCCAGCAAAATTCCTTCCATTCACTTGCGCTGCCGTATGTGCAATTGCATTGGTGCAGTGTAGAATGCGATATCGGTGTTGTGTTTACAGTACTCGACTGCTCGTATTCATTTCAACTGCTTTTGATTGTCGTGTCCTCTCTGCGTGGCCTTGCCATCCGCCACTTCTTCGGCTTCCATTGACCGTCTTCCTTTGTCTTCTTGAAACAAACTAGTCCAGGCGATCTGATCTGCCGCGTGCTGCTCGCCCTCGCTCTCGCCCTCGCTCCCGTTCTCCGTCTCTTCCTCGGCCCTTATCGCGCTCTCTTCTCAGTCAACTCACTCTTCTACTCTCCTCTTCTCTCTTCTCTCCCTTCTGCTTTCTTCTTCGCGGCTGCGCCGTCACGCTGCGGTCGTGTCGCAACCGCTCCGCCTGTCAGCCCTGTCGCGCTAGTGCCTGTCTGTGCATTAGCGTTTGCCGCCATCTCCCAACCGGTTCGCGCCTCGGTTCGGTTCCGCGCCGCAGCCAAATTTCTACGCTGCACCACAGGCTTGTCGCACCCCGCGAGAAATATATAAGCCCTTGCACCTCCCCCGGACGGCCCCGTACTTGCCATCGCCCATCGCCTTGCCCTTCATGGCACTGCTTCTCTGCCCCCAGAAGTCCCCATCATGAGCAGCCCGCCAAAGCCCGTCTCTGCCTCTGCTCCTTCTCTCCCTCACCTCGCACGCCCGCAGCCTGCCCCGCGAAGAGCTACCCTACCCTCCTTCGATGCCATGGCCGTCTCGGCCGCCGCGCCTCTGCTTCTTCCCGCATACTCGGCCTGGGACGATGCTCGCCCGCTCAGCCTCGCCTGGACCTCGTTGCCGCGGACGGCGACCGCTACCCTTCCTCCCATTCATGCCGACCGCGACCGCAACCGTCTGCCTTCGCTGCTGCCCCACAGCGTGGCAGAGTCTCCTGCTGCTGATTTGACAACTAGCGTGCTCCAGCAGCCGTCCTATTTTTACGCGCGCGAGTCCGTCGCGTCCTCGACGGCGACCCCGGTACCCCATAGCGACGCGGTCGCGTACGCATTGGCAGTCACCTCCTATCGTCGCGGTATCGAGCTCGTACAGGAGAACTCCTCTCATATATACCACTTTGTCGCGCACAATTCGTCTCCCGCGACACCGCGCGACGGCACGGCAATGTCGCCTTTACGGTCGCCCGGGTTCCCGCCTGTCTCTTCGTTACCCATGATCGAGGACATCCTGCGACGCGCAGAGGAGAACGTGCAATTCCTTCGGGCATGGCGAGATGCCTCTTTTGCTGCAAAGAACCAGCGCAAGCCGGTCGCAGACGCGCATCTCTTGCAGCCAGCACTGCAATTTCCTGTACCGGCCGATGCATCATCGAATTATGCTCCACCAGTCACCTCTCCTTTATCGCCTTCGTCTCCAGACTTCACCGCGTCTAGTGTTTCTACTACGTCGTCATCTACACCGACGGCTGCGACTGCATCGAAAGGGAAGAGACGCGTTAGAGGGTTGCAGCCTAGTCGGTGTCGGCAGTGTGGGATCTCGAAAACACCTGAATGGAGACGTGGTCCAGATGGGGCCCGAACTCTCTGTAATGCCTGCGGATTACGTATGTTTGCGATACTCTTCTTTTTCCAGAACCGTGCTAAACAAGATTTAGATCACGCGAAATCGGTCAAGAAACACAAATTGGCAAGCACTTCAGGCGAAACCGTCGACGACGCTTCAGTATCCCGTCGAAACTCAGCACACTCGCAACCACCGCCACCATCCCCTTTCCAATCGTCGGGATCGTCTCGAGGCGATGACTCGGGATACTACACACACGTGTACCCAGCAGTTTCGCCGCATGCTGCCACGCCGGGATATCAGACGGCAAGTTATGACCAAGTACAGCCTGGCCCTAGCTTTCAAACTTATCCGACGACTTATGAGCAGCAGCGAAAATCGCCTGGTGCTATGTAAGACTTGGTTTTTTTAGCGTTTTTGATTTAGTTGACCCTTTTGCTTTGATTGGATACATATCTTTCACTGTACTGCATTGTACGTTTTTCGAGTTTTGCTTTAGGTGCTTGGTCTTGGTTTTTGTGTACTGTTGAGAATACTTATTGCTCGTTTTCAAGGTTTGTGTAGCATTATTTGTGATTTTTCACGGTTCAGCATTGGTTTTGTGTGTTTTCTTCATTTTTGGTCAGTATAAGATGACAATAATCAGTAATATCTATTATCTATAACAAAGATCAAACGCCAAACTCTTCCGTACCAGATATTTCTGTATATATTCATTCTCGCCATTGGCAAGAATCGACCACTATCCTCGCGACATCTTGCAAAAACAAAACATCCTCGCCATTAAACCCATCAACCACCAAACAATCCACATCCAGCACGCCTCTAACAGCACCGCTCTCATCAATCAGCGGCACAACAACCTCACTCTTGGTCTCGCCATCACACGCAATATGGCCCGGAAACTCGTCAACGTTCGCGACAACAACCGTCTTCTTCTCCGATGCCGCAGCGCCGCATACCCCGCGACCGAGCTCTATCCTCTGGCACGCGACTCTCCCCATAAACGGCCCCAGCAGCAGTACCTTCTCACTACGCCCTTGCTGCTCTCCACAGACGTAGAACCCAGCCCAGTTGACGCGCATACCTAAGGCCTCGAACGCGTACCAGCAAAGCGACGCCGCGTTCGCTAAATTCGACGGCCAAAACGTTTGTTCTTCACATAGCGACGTTAGCGATTCCTTGGCGGTCGTGTAGATATCTGATTTCGAGGTTGATGAAAATGTCGTTGCGTCTGCATGATGCTTTTGTTGAGTCATGTTGAGATTATTTGCTGGTTTACTTTAGATATTTGTGATTTCTATATAACTCGCCCGGTCACGTGATGTATGTGGAATAATCATGTTGAACCTTGACGTGAGCTTTTGTGGTTGTTTATAAATTATGAACTTATGCAGTAAATTGAAATAATAGAAATTATATACACATATAGCAAACATAAGCCCATACAGAACACGGTAAAATCATCGAGAGGTCACTGCCGTCCAACGTCCACGGCAAGGGTTTTGTCCCAACGCGCTAAAACGAGACGGTAGAGAAACTGTTGAAGCAGCAATGCTGTGGATTGCAGTCTTTGAAATCTTGCACCAGATCACGCTCAAGAGAAGATATATTGAATAACCTTTGCGAAGGAATCTATGTGGATGAGAAGGAGATGAAAATATGAGATTGCTATAGTTCTTATTATCTGATTTTGTTTTTCGATATCCTTGGTTTCTTTCCAGGCCAGCAGCAATTACTAGACAAATGGGAATCTACAAGCCATCAAAGCGACAACCGCGTCGTCCGCTGGCCATTCTAGGACTCTTTACGCTCGCGGTGGTTTTCCTTATCTATATATTCACGACCGCGTCGCCTTCGAGACGCTCAGATCATAAACCACCAGCGGCCGCCGGCGGCTCGAAATCGATTACCCGCCATCAAATGAATGGCAAAGCGTCGACATGGCGGTCATTCGAGAGTCAAGAGCGCGTGCTGATACTCACCCCACTCGCGAGGTTTTACGACGAATACTGGAATAACCTAGTCAACCTCAACTACCCACACGAATTAATCGAGTTGGGATTCATTCTCCCGCGCGGTCGCGAAGCGAATACCGCGCTCCTACGACTCGAGCAAGCGCTCAGACCAATCCAAACCGGACCCGTCAAGAACCGGTTTGCAAAAGTGACTATCCTGCGACAAGATTTCGAAAGTCCATTCTCGCAAAGCGAAAAGGACCGACACGCGCTGCAAGCGCAGAAAGAGCGGCGCGCAGCCATGGCGCGCGCGAGAAACTCGCTGCTCATGACGACGATAAATTCGAATACGAGCTGGGTATTATGGCTCGATGCGGATATTGTCGAGACGCCGAATACGTTGATCCAAGACCTGGCGGCGCATGATAAGCCGATTATCGTGGCGAATTGTTATCAGCGATACGTCGAACATGGCGAGAGTAAGATCCGGCCGTACGATTATAATAGTTGGCAGGATAGCGATACGGCGTTACAGATGGCGAAGAATATGGGTGACGATGACGTTATTTTCGAAGGTATTTAGCACTTGCCCGTTTCTTGTCTGACAAATTCTGACGCAGGTTAGGATACTCTGAAATGGCAACCTACCGCACGTTAATGGCATACATGTACGTAGCAGGCAACGGAGCGCACGAAGAAGTCCTCCTCAACGGCGTCGGAGCGTATGCCCCCCTCTCTCTCTCTCTCTAATCATCATCGACAACACTAACGGCAAATAGAACCGCACTTCTAGTAAAAGCCGAAGTCCACAGAGACGGCGCAATGTTCCCATCTTTCCCATTCTATCATCTTCTCGAATCAGAAGGGTTCGCCAAAATGGCTAGTCGATTGGGATACGCTTCGTTCGGGTTACCTAATTATTTAGTTTATCATTATAACGAGTGACCCCATATATATATATATATATATATATATATATATACTTTTTATTAGTTTCTTGCTTAGTGGTTGTGGTGACAGAGACTTGGTCGTGTGGTGTTAGATTGGGGTGCATGCATAGATGTCGAATACCTACATATTCAAATATATATACTAAACCACATATGCTATGTAAACCCGCCAAAATACTCACCCTATCGACGACTTTACTCAAAATCAACTCGCTGTGCGCAAATCGTTTCGCCAGTCGCAGCGTATACGCCACGCCACATCCATCAATCTACAATTCATCAGTCCAATCTACTTTTCATAAAATATAATAGATAAGATGCAATTGTCATTACTATTACAAACCTCACAGACAAAAATAAATAGAAATCCCAAAAAAAGAAAATATAAAAAAAAAAAATAAATATACCATGCATCAAAAATTTCCCCACTCCACCACCTCATCTCAAAAAAGAAATATAAAAACCACCTTCATAAAAATAACAAAATACAAAAACTTAACAAACGAATAAATGAAATGCAAATGTAAAAATAAAAACATCACATAAGAGAATAACTTTCCCATCTTGAAAGTTCATTAATCCTCTTCTCCTAAAAGTAACTTGGAAAACTTCCTTACATACCGCTCCCAATTTTCATTTTTTTTTTTTCACCACTCATCTCGAAGAAAAAAAAATTGAAAACAACAAAATGTAAACACTTGATATATACCATATGAATGAAAAATAATAATAAAATACCCAAAAAAGAAAAGAAATGTGTCTGGTCTATACGGCTGTATAACCTAGTCCGTGCAAAGTCTATTCTAGACCTCATACCTCAAGAAAGAAAAAAGACATGCCGAATCCATCAAGAACGGAAACAGATAAAAGAAACCGGAAGAAGAAAATTATTTCACAAATGCAGAATATATAAAAATGCAGAGGAAAACATGCAATGTAATCCGTTCTTTTCTTGACGGTTTCGGCGAATTCTTTTTTCAAAGTGAAATCTTACTTCACCACGAACCATAAGAATGATATCAAAAAAGAAGAAAAATATGTACCCAAAAATATAATATAGAAAGGTGAATAGCTGGAATATGAGTTGTGCAGTTTACAGCCACTCTTTATACCGATGCATGTAATACTTCTTCACGATCTGCGTAGCAATAAAGTAGCCAACAATAGCCACAATCAAAAACGGATAAAACATTCCCGGAACTGGTAACATATCTAGGACTCTAGTGCCCAAAGGTGTATATGGAATCGCAATACCAATCGCAATAACAACACCGGTCGCGGCGGCAAGCTGCCAGGATGGGTTGCGCTGGATAAACGGAATCTTCTCAGTTCGAATCATGTGCACAATCAACGTCTGCGTAATCAATCCAACGTAGAACCAGCATGTCTGGAAATGCTGAACATCGTCGGTAAACGGCATGGTGTAGTCAAAGTAATAATATAGCACAGCAAACGTGTAAACATCAAACACCGACGACAATGGTCCAAAGTATACCATAAACTTGAAAATCGAATCAGCAGACCACTGATGAGGTGTCATCAAAAACTCTTCATCGACATGATCCCACGGAATCGCAATCTGAGAGATATCATAGAGTAAGTTCTGGGTCAGAATTTGGTTTCCAGTCATTGGCTGGAAAGGAATCCACGCGGACGCAATGATAACCGAGAATACGTTGCCAAAGTTTCCAGAGGCAGCCATCTTGATGTACTTGATCGTGTTGGCGTGCGTGATACGTCCACGGATAATAGCCTGAGTGATAACTCCAAGCGACTTCTCGAGCAAAATGAAATCAGCAGCATCCTTCGCAAGCGGAGTAGCAGTGTCGACTGAGATACCAACATCAGCACCTCGAAGCGCTAATGCATCGTTGATACCATCGCCAAGGAAACCAACTGAGTGGCCATTCTTCTTCAAAGCGTTGACAATGTTGAATTTCTGGAAGGGCGTAAGCTTGGCAAAAACAGTGCATCGCTCAACAACCTCGGCAAATTCTTCTTCGTCCTCTTCGATTTCCTCGAGTTCAGCTCCAGTGATTGTATATGTCGTATCAATGCCAACGTCCTTGCAAATCTTGCAGGCAACTGCCAAGTTGTCACCAGTCAATACCTTGATGGCCACATGGTACTTGCCAAAGTCTTGAATAGCAGCTGCGCAGTCATCCTTAGGAGGATCAAGGAAAGTCAAAAATCCAATAAATGTCATGTCCATCTCATCCTTGTCCGAGCTGAAGTGTCGGTCACCGGTCTCAAGCTCCTTCTCGGGAATAGTCTTGATGGCAACAGCCAAAACACGGAGTCCCTGGCTGTTCAAGTCGGCAACAGTAGCAAGCAACTGCTCACGAATGTCAGCCGCAAGTTCAGCATCAACAGACTTGCCTTCGGAGTACTGGCGCACAAAGCTGCAAATTTCAAGCAGCTCTTCAACGGCACCCTTGCAAATAATCTCAGTGGTGGAGGCACTTGTCTTGAGAACAACAGACATACGACGGCGCACAAAGTCAAAGGGAAACTCCTCAACAAGTGAGAAAGCCTCGCCCTTCTCGGTAGGCGCGTAGTTTGTCTGGATTTCCTCATTTGACTCAGCAGCGATCATAACAGCTTCGTCAAGAACGTTCTTCAATCCGGTAGAAAAATGCGAGTTAAGAAAAGCGTACTTCAAAACTTCATTGTTGTTGACATTGCTCGAATCAAGATGCTCGGTAAGAACAACGTCGTCCTTGGTAAGAGTACCGGTTTTGTCACTGCAGAGCACATCAACAACTCCCATGGTCTGGATAGCATCAAGCTTGCGTACAATGGTCTTGTGCTTAGCCATCTCAGCAGCACCGTAGGCCAAGTTCGCATTGAGAATCATAGGCAACATCTCGGGGGTAAGACCAATGAGGACAGACATTCCAAACAAGACAGCCTCGTACCAGTCATGTGTAGTAAGGCCGTTGATGACGATGACGATGGGAACCATGACAACACCGAACCCAAGCAAAAGGTAAGCGACCTTGCGGACACCAACGTCAAACGAGTTGCGAGTCTCCATGGCCTCAGAGTTGAGAGTGAGGTTGATGGTGGAAATGTAAGTGTCCTTGGCAGTTGCAAACACAACCGCACGGCCACGACCAGAGACGACAGAAGTAGACATATAGCAAATGTTGGCCAAGTCGAAAACCGATTCGGGCTCGTTGACATTAGTCGACTTCTCGACCGGCAAGAATTCACCAGTCAGCGAAGACTGCGAGATGAACAAATCCTTGGATTCGATCAAGATGCAGTCACCGGGGAAGATGTCACCAGGTCGAAGAGTAATAACATCACCAGGAACGGTTTCAGCAAGGGCAATTTCGGTCTCAATGAAGGATCCGGCACCATCGGGACGGAGAACTTTGGTCATGGGAGTGACAAGGTCGCGCATCGATTGGAAGGACTTCTGTGATTTCATCTCTGCAAAGCTGTTAGTAGACTTTCTTTTCGAGCATACTAAAGGAGGAAAATAAATACCTTCATAAGAACGCAGACCAACACTGACCACAACCATAACAAGGACAAAGTAAAAAGTAGTAGGGTCTTCAGCGACCGAGATGGCAAGGATACCAAGGATCATTAACAAGACGTTAAAAGGATGAATCAAGCCCTGGAAGATAATGGTGTACCAAGGCTTGAGAGCGCCGGTCTCGAGCTCGTTGCGGCCAAACTTTGCGAGACGAGAGCTAGATTCGCTGGGAGAGAGACCATTGCGGCCGGTGTCGAAACGCTTCAAGACCTCGTCGCAGTCAAGAGCAGCGATTTCACGGAGCTTGGTGGCCATGCGGTGCTCCTCCTCAGAGGACTTGGTGAGATTGGCAGCCTTGCCAAAGAGGGCGTTGTTGGTCCAGGCTTTCAGATCCTCCCAGACGCCAGTCTTGCGCATTGATTTGGAAGATCGGATAGATCTGGCGTCGCTGCGATAGCGAGGAGAACCAATGTCGACCAGGACATCGTCTTGGACTGTGGGCAGACGAAAGATTAGCATCATGAAACAAGAGAACCCCAGCGGTGGAGATAAAAGACTCACCTGAGCCATAGGAAGAAGATCCCGAGTTCGACGGGGTGGTTGTCAGCGGCGCCTTCTCAGAGACAGGGACGCGCTTCTCGTCCTGCGATAGACGGACTTCGCGATAAGAGCTCGGCATGATGTGTGTGTGGGATGGTGTGTGTGGACGGTCGGTGTGTTTGGGTGGGTATCTAGCGGACGCCTCTATCTTCGAAACACAAGCCAACGAAGGCAGAAGGAGAGAAGGGTATTCCGGCCGGAGTGGAGCGCAGGGAGAGCAGCGGGCGCCGGGACGAGGAAAAGGAGCCGGAGAGTGAGTGGAGTGGTGAGCAGAGAGGAAGCGAGGCGGGCGGAGGACGAGTAAAAGAATCGGCAAGCGGACGGGCTCACGCACGACTCGTCTAGCCGCGCCAGATTGGGCTAGCCTGGCCTTTATCGTCACCGCCACGCGCCAGCCACCAAGGCGGCGCAGGCGCGGTCCAGACCGCCTGCGCCTCAAAGTCCCGTGACTGCTCGTGACTGCCCGCGGCCGCGTCACCCGTGTACGCTGCTGCCAGCGGGCAGTGTTCCGCGTACGTGCCGCGAGAAAGCTAGCAATATGGCGACGCTGCACTGGAGGCGGTGTGCTGTATAATCGTGCAAACCAGAGAGGGAGCGAGGGCGAAGCGCGAAAACAAAAAGGCCCCCGTTCGTCGCTGTTACCCAACTCACGGCTCATCTCTAGCCTTGTTGCGCGTACTCGCCGTGCTGGCGATTTCCAGATGCGCTTCTTTATATTCTGTTCATATTCTAAATAATCAAGTACCACGTATCGCCTTGACCTTCAAATACGTAGTCCGGACACTATAATACCACTACAACCAGCAAGCTGCCGCGGCTGTGGGGGAAGTGATCAGCCCAGTTTCATGATCGCAGACGTCGCCAACTCTCGCCGTGTACCCGAATACCCGTCGCTCTCCTTCCGCGGAGATTCTTCGCGTCCGCAGCATATTGACTGAGCGGTGCACAATGCGCAGAGCATTAACAAGGACTACGTGGAAAAACCAAACTAAACCTGTCTTTTCAGCAGGCACAACGACTAAACGGGCGCACAAGCTACAATAACAGGCCGTACAAAGATCCAATCTGATAACTTTCGCGCCATCAACGAGCGATTTTGCTTTCCGTCCGCGCTGTTCTGCTCTGTTCATCGCCAACTCAATTTGCTGTATTCCGTCATCGCCTTCGCCGCGCCGATAATGTTGATTCGTCGCCCGCCACGCGACCAGTTACCCCTGGTCATGCACCGTATTAACAGTCTTTTTTCTGCATCTTTGCCGTTTGAATTTGGAGAATATGAATGATGTATTTAGACATGTAAACATCTATATACTCTCGACTTTTATCTATCATAATACCTAGGCAAAGCAAAGAAAGCGACATAACCCGACATCAATCACGTCAACTAAAATTTTTATCAGATCTTGAGCCGCACCGGAACATACTTGGTGGCCCATTCCTCCATTCTTCGGTTTTCAATTCACGGTAGCCCCCTTTCCGCCTCGGACACTCATCTTTCGCCAGGTTCATTGATATGTTAATCATTAGAGACAGGACTGAGAACCTACATCTAATTATTGAACAATGCGGTCATAATGTAATGAACACCCGAAAGATCGGCTTGGCGGAACTCTCAAATGTTTGTTGTTTTTATTCCCAATTTGCTTAGACCGACTTGTCCAGTTGAGGTCTTTTTGCTAGTATGCGGTAGGCTAATCTTTCTATATCGATATCGTCAATCTGCTATCAGCCGCTTCTGATTTTCTATATATCGTATATTGTTGCTGCTGTGGGATTTAACAGCAGCTTGTTGGCGAATACCTAATGATTAGCTCGTCTCATTCGCCACCGCAGGTACAATATCGACAATCGCAGCTTCATGGACATCTGCGCATGAACAGCGATGCCTAAGCTCGTTTTCCATTGATAATCTAATCAACTCAATCCGCTTCGTATCTCCCTTACTCTGCTTGTATATTCATCTCCAGATTTGTGCACGCTACTCGCAACATGCTTGCAAGCAGTCCACAAACACAGCTATCAAGCCCACAAGCCATTCCAGTATAAGAGGTTACTTATCGTCTTACATCAGTACTATGCTTTTAATTTTAGATCTAGGATGCCCGTCAAATGCTTGCAAGTGTCGTGCTGTCGTCGGTCTGATATGGTAGCTAATCGTCGTTGATGTAGGGTTCGGACCATCGGCCGGGGCGTCGCTATCAGTAAACTCTAACTTATTTTTTTTGATCAGATTACTTGAGTGGTTATCGGCAAAGATTTCTACGTTAGACTTGAGTAATTCTTGAAATCATCGTGATTATATTGAGATCTATGATTTGCAACAGAAACAGAGAATAATAATATGGCTGTTCTGAGCCTGTTATCAGTTACGCACTAATTTAAAATGATACGTAGCACTGTATGCTTTCTTCACATTCGCATAAACGAAGCACAAAACACTATCAAAAAATCGTAATCCGTCCAGGAACCTTGAAAACTTATCAAAAACATATCTGTCTAATCTGCTGGCAGCTTCATCAGATCACAGTAGTAATAAAGCCCTCATAAAAAAGACCCGAGAGACAGAAGAGACCGGTCGCGATCGCCCGCTCTGCGCCGCGCGATTCCGGGCCAATTTCGTTGTTATCTGATTGTCAACAAAAAGCAAAGCACCTGAGCGCGGCCAACAGGCAGAGCGGGTGAAGTGATCCGGTAACAGCGGTGTTACCAATGCAGCGCCACAGTGCCACACCCACGAGCACCTTGGCAATGTAAGCACTACGAAAAAGGCAGATCAGATAAAGAAAACACCCGCGAATAGCAGTCGAGCACGCCACCTCATTTCGCTGTAACCGCAAAGGTGCGCCTCCGTGGACCGGTCTTGGACACCGCAGTGTGTGTTGCCAACAGCTTAGTCGTGAAGCAGGAATCAATAGCGGTACTGAGTATACCTAGAAATATATGAATTAATTGATCATGTGGACCTGCGCCAGCCATGTGCTGTACTCTGTTGTTGTCTTCGCTGTCGTTTGTTGTGCTGTTCAGTTAGTCTTGTTTAGTGCCTGCCGTCTTATGCCAACATTCCAAGCAGGCCGCGAACATGCAAACACTAACAATAACTCGACGCCTCTCAAGCAATCTAATCAGCTCGTATTCTATCAATCTTTCGGCATTCGCAACCTCTCCTCCGGCTATCTCGCTTCGTTCTAATCGGCCGCCGGTTACCTTTCCATTTTGATCAATGTTGTTTCGAAATCAAGTCACCGCCTATAAAATTGATAGTTACGGCTTCGTATCATGTGTCGGTCCTGTTCGATCTTCAACATTCCTAATCGATTGGCGTCATCGTATCGCCTCAGCGTACCCGTGGCTTGCATATGTCAGATATTTCTGGTCTGGTAAATAAAGCAAATAACAAGAATTACTGGTTAGCCACATCACATCACAACCTGATCCGCAACTTGTTGTTTGCCGTAAAAATAGAATTTATTTGCTGTACGGAGTTTGTGTGTTATTGACTTCCCGAAACGATCATGAAGAATGAACACCATAACATAGGCTACCAGCAAGCACATTAGCGAGCACATAAACGAACATAGTCACCTTAGTATATACACGAAGACTAAATAGAAATACACTGTAATGTTTCGTACTATACACATTTTCGAAATGGTGTGAGCGTCCTGAGTGTGGTGTCTTGTCCTCTGCTCTCCCGATTCGCGCAGGTTAGACATGACTCGTGCGTCATACGCGTCAACAGCTGAGTACTGCCGAGTGTTTGCTGGTATCAGAATGCAACAAGTATCGAAACACAGATAAAGCAAAAGGTATGCCAGGTATCGTAGCGAATTAGTACAAGGAGTGTCGAAAGCGCAGAAAGAAATCCGGGGTGGCCGCCGTTAGTTATAATTCGCATCTAATCTGATCTTTGTGTAAGCAATCGGTGTTCTAGATCAGAGCCCCTGCACAAACGCACAATTTCTACGCGTGTATGCCGCTACTACAACGCACACGTGTACGAACTCGCCCGGTCACTGGCTGAGAACCAAGTCTGGACATTTTTGTTTACAAATTTCACGTTCTTGCTTCATCACGCGTGGTCGACGCGTCCAGGCCGTCTATCATGATCTTCATTTGCTGTGCGCGACATGCATTTTGAAGCGGGCCTGTGTCGAAACTGATCCGAAATAGTGCAGGAACCCTTTACCGGAGCTTTATCAGCTGCATTAATAATAGCGTTATCAGATAAGATCGACGGGCTCGCGCTCTTGGTTTGCTTCATAATCTGCTCTTGATCAGTAATCTGCTTGATAACTAGCGTACGGATAGCATTTAGTCTATTCGTTCATACGCGCAGTCACATATCAACGCGTAATCTATCTCAGTGTTACCTGACACGAACTAGTGGAAACTTCTCTACACAAACGTAAATCGGCTGATCCTCTTTTCAAATGCCGAGGCTACAAAAGCTAGTCCATCTACCCGATAAATGTCACGAGACAGAAGTATTCCAACCGCTTTGATGATCTCCAAGCTCAGGAGCGTGCGGCTGTGGCGGAGCATCGATCTTCGGTCGCCCTGCGCCCCGTTCACCTCTACGGAAATCCAATCCGTCTCTCAATCTTCTTTCTGCATCTGGGTAATCGGAACATAATCGAACTTTCTGTATCCTGTTATCGATATACCCATACCGAGTTGCCACACCCGATCGTCCGCACGACGTCATGGTTCGATCTTAGTCTCTCACATGCTACTGCATTATGAAAAGCGGTCAATGCATATGGCACCGTACAGATTGATAATCTGCTTGTCACGTAAATGTGGCTAGTAAAAGGATACTGGTGTTGCTTATACATTTCATCACGCGATATCTTCTTACGATGAAATGATCTTTGAGCTTACGTAGGTCTTCCGGGTCCGTTATCCGAAATCATTGCTGATAGCAGATAAGCCTGTATTATTAGCCAGTTTGAAGTGGCGACGATTCATTTGTTGATCCCACATTCAAGTCTTTTTAAATCGGTAATCTTTTTTATAATCTATTACAAACCCGAATATATCTCAATTCTACAGTGAATATTATTAGTTTACCGATTCCAAAAATATCTTATAATTCAAGAAATACACGTAGAATGTCAATCTCAAATAATTCACCAAAACCAATAATTACATAGTAATAACACTTCATTTTCCTTTCTAAGAAGTTCTTATAAACATTGTTCTTTTCAACTCATTTGCTGTTATTTACTATCGAATTTTAGTATACTTTAGTGTGTATTGCTTTAGTACGCGTGTTTAATTAAAAAACGCGTGTTACTCAGTAGCTGCTCAAAAGAAAATTCCGCTCTACTTTATTTCACCTCTTCATCTCACGCTCACCAATTGCTGCAGATAAGCAAAGATACAAATGTATTTATGGGAAAAAAATCCTTATAATTTTTTTATTGGATTAAATAATTCTATGTTTATGCACATCTACTCCACCACTAATTCTCCCAAAACAATTCTATTCAGAAAAACTATGCAAATAAACACCCATCTACTATCGACATCCTGCTTTCTCAACCGAACAAATGCAGTATCTAAATAAACAATAAAAACCACAATTACAAAGCAACATGATGCAACACACTCTTCTCCTGAATCCTACCAATTTCATCCGTAATAACCGAAACCCACATCTCTTTCTCCATCCTCGATCTCGCCATAAACATCAGCGCCGTCCCGGACACACCCATTTTATTTACACTATAGAATTTATCCCCTCGTTCTGCCGCCACTCCGGAATTCTCTTTCGTTTTCTTGCGGAACTGTTTCTTGAACGTGGCATCTACATCTTTTGCCGCTAACTCAGATACTGAATTCGCGCGCCAGAGAACGAAACATCGCGAAGCTTCGTCGTCGGAAGCAGTCGTGCCGTCTGCGTATATCCTCGGCAGAGAAAACATTCCTGGCGCAGCGCTGACGTTGAAGGAATTACTATGCGCCATCAGATCTGCTTCGGTCAGAATGCCCGAGTACGCATAACAATCCTTAAGTGAGATCACGTCGCGTTTTTTATGGTAGATCTTGGGAACTTCGAGGCCGGATGCTGACCGCGATTGTTCTTCGTAAACTAAGAGGTGGCCATGGCAGACGACGATATAGCTCAACTTAAATGACGATTGCATGCGCACTTTGAAGAACAACGGTCCTTTCATCTATTCATAACCGTTAGTCATCACGTTCTTTTCGACAGTACGCAAATCATACTCACAGTGATACTGCGACAGAATCCTAATGAGCAGACATTATATATCTGCGGATCAGAAACGCCTCGCAAAGCCTCCCACTTCGACGCCGCCTCTCCTATCCGCGACTCCATTTCCTCGTCAATATGTAACTGCGCAAGATTATCTGCCTTCAACGCATTCAAAGCTCTAATATCCGCCTCTAGTCTCGCTTGCCAATATACTCTCAGCTCATCCAGTCGAGAAATCCATTCGTCGCAAGTAATCTTGTTAAACGCTTGTAATCGGATAATCAACCCGGATTTTAACACAAGCTCAAACACTCGATCATCGTCGAACTCGGAAGTTATTCCGTCTTCGAAATTTGTGTTGTCATTGCGGCCAGAATCATTAAAATCAGCGCCAGCACCAACGCCAATGCTCGAATCAATATTCGAATCTATCACATGTTAGCGTCAACCCTACCTAGTTTCGTAATAGCCACCCACAAAACATACCTCTTTGAACTTTCCGCACTTCCACAACATCGCATAAATCAATGAATCCAGAAGAAGTAAGCATCTGATATAATCGTCGATATACCTCCGACAACGCGATTTCATCCAACTCCTTCAATTTATGCGAATCTCGCACCCTCGTTCCATCCAGCCACTCAATCTTGCCATCTCGCATCGGATATGGAGTGAATTCATGAATGAAGGTCCGCGTCCCAGATCTTTCGGTTAGAGAAAATGGTTTCTCAAACGCAGGCGGCGTCGCATGGTGCGGTTTTCCAAATACGAGTAGATTATCATGACACATAAAGTAAAACTGCTTATAAAACAATCGACCTAGTCGTGTCATATTCCCCGAATGTTGCGTAAGTCTAATCAAAAACCCTTCGATCGGCGGCGGTTCAGCTATAGCCTGTGCGCGCGCATTAGGTACCGGGGCGAAGGTCGGGTAGTGCACTTTTGGCCTCAATTCGAGCTCATGAGTCTTCCGCAGCGCCCACGCAGCGTATATATGTTGCTCATTGATCTCATGTAACCATTCGATTCGATCATATCTGCGCCAGGCAAGACCTAGTCGTTCGTGCTCTCGCCAGTATTTCACAGTCTCACGGTATGCCGGAACTTTATCCAGAATCTCTAGAGCAGTCTGGATAGTGTATTCCATTATATCCAAGATAGTTCGTTTAGCAGGCGCATTAGTGACCGCGTGATCAGCTCTCGCATCTTCACGGTCCTGAGCTTCCATCAACGTTTGCAAATTATGCTCTCGAATCTCGGCCCATGGAATCCCGATTTTTAACGATGCTTCTAAATCTGGCACTTGAACAATAATGTCCTTGACGACTTTACCGCCAAATGCACTTCGGAAAAACCCGTACCAGGCAATACTAGTGGTCGGAGAACGGAATCGCATTATGTAAATTGTCGTTCGATCTTTGCGTCTCTTAGAACCGGATTCTGACCGCCATAACGCGAGGGATTTGTCGAGTGAGGAAAAAAGGTTGACGTTTACATATGTGCGATCTAAGGCAATTTTATGAACTAATGACGACGGTTGGATATCAGTAGAAATAGCTGGAACAGTCTATTCATTCGTTAATATTCGCTTTTTTCTGGTAATTTAATACGAAAACATACCATCGACTTGTAAAGTTCCAGATAAAACGGAACTTCAGCATCGCCGGTATACCTAACGACAGCGAGATACTCTCTCGCGCGTTCGACGACGCCCAGAATAGTTGTATCAGCCTCGTTGAAGTCCGAAGGTAGCGCGCGCACGTTCGCAGACTTGATACTGACAAGCACTCGGTCTATTTTCACAATCTGTCCCTTTTTAAGGCGATACGCAGATCCACTCTCGCCTTCACCATTTGCTAACTCTGGGACGACTGCGCCGAGAACACTGCCGCCGTCGACTACAACGTCGTACTCCTCACCGGCATGGGGCACTGATCTGCCTGGCATGAAATTAAAACTCAACTGCCTGATCGAGTCATTATCTGACCCGTCATGACTCCCATGTTCTTCATCTTCCTGGTCATTTTCCAAAAGTCGTCGATCAGACGCGAACGAACTCCGCCGACTATGTCTTGAATTCCTCGAGTCGCTGCGCAACCGTCTAATCTCAGAATCTCGTTGTAAGATAGTTGACAAACTAGACTTCGCCGCGTTTCTCGTAACATTCAAAAAAACCGGCTGCGGCGGCTGCATGACTTCTGTTGAGACGGTGGACACGCTATCTCTGGTCGTAACAGGCATAACAGCAGAGGCAATTCTAGTGGCTGTAGCCGACCGATCAACAACGGACACAGCCTCGCGTTCAGGTCTTATAGTCGACGCTTCACTTCCGTGCGAAACCGATCTACGCCGCCGCATATAACCATCTGAATCTGAGGACTGAGAAGGCGTTTCCGACGAAGATCGTCGACGCGATCTTGATCTTTCCGTACCTGTGGAAGCAGATATCGATGTTCCACGAGCTGTGAGGAACGACTGTGTAGATGTATAACTCGACGGTGCAAACTGCCCAAACGAGGCTGGCTTGCCTGAAGAATCTCCGTATCGTTTAGCGGAGCGACCGCGTGACAATGATCGCGGCATTTCCACACTCGGGCCATCAGAGTATCGAGTAAATGGGCTCGAACTGGCTCGAATTGGTTCTCTTGCCGTCAAAATTGGTGAGCGCACGGGTGATATCTCGGCTGAAGATGCGTGAGAGCGTACGTCGTGATATCGTGATGGTGACCTGGAAGGTGTCGGGCCAAAAGTCAAGGACGAGGAAAGCTTAGCATCCACGCCATCAGTCAAGGCATCCTTATACGAACCAACTCTCGAAGGGCTACCTCCGGGTGATCCGCTTGCATCAAGTAATGGTCGGCGCGACGGCGATCCCTCATTGTTAAAAGACTTGCCCATTCGTAAATGACTAGTCGAACCACGAATCGAGGACGATAGAATTCCACTTCCAATGCTAGCTCCATAGGCTTTGTGCTCCCCATTCCTTATAGAGGTAGGGATTTTAACCGACGTAGCTCTTGAAATCGGTGGACGCGGCGGAGGAAGATCAGGGAATACAGACGACCAAGCCTGCTTAAATTCAACATCGCCAGATCTAGAAATTCTAGCTAACCATAACTTCTGATGTCGCCGTAGCCAATCTGAGGGAATTGGACCGATTAATACAACTCGCGAGGTGATATGCAGATGCGATGCGGTCGCATGAGATAACCGCGCTGACGTGAATGGATAAGCAATCTCCGGAGTCGCAGAATCCGAACCGTCAGTCGTCGAGTCTGACCCCTGCTGAGATATGGCCTGTTCCGACATAAACACTCACTTCTATCTTACGTGCAAAGTGGTGTGGTCGTTAGTTGATGAATGCGGCCTTGGTGAGCCGCGAGTTTGAAGATCGCACGATAGATGAGATTCGAGCAGGGTAAATTAGCTTGACTGACGTCACCGCCGGATGCCCTGTTCAGTACAAGAACATTTTATTCGTTTCCGGACGATTTATTACTAACCTTACCCCATCATCAAAATGAATAGCTAAATAAAATGAAGCAAACAGATAGCAAAAAAAAATAAACTAGAGCACCTACGATTCCAGCGTGGTCTCCCACCGCAGTACTAAGTAGGCCTAAAGGAGCTTAACAGGTATTGATCGGACGGGGAATTGTGCTTTTTCCTTAGTATGGCCCTAGCTGTCCTTTCTTTACGCCTTGTCCGTGTAATTGCGTAAATTTTAGCGCATAAACGCGCATACTTCGCTCATTTGGGGCTGTAAAGGTCTTGAGTTATGGCAATTGCCTCTTTTTGTAACTTCTGAAAGTTCCCGTTGTTACAATACATCGTCATTGTCATCATCATTGGTTGCAAGAGACATCTAATAGAGGCCATCTATAAATTGATTTGGCTTATTAGCAACGCACTCCATTGAAATTTTTATCCCGCGTTGTTGCTCTAATACTCATACTCGCGTTCTTTGCTGCATTTCCGGTCCTCAGCGAACTCTCAGTGATAGCTTATTATCATCTAATTAATTGGATGCAATTGTCGCTTCCCATCTTAACTTGCTCCTTTGATTAATAGCACTGCTATGTCATAATGTTAGCCGCAGCTACATGCCATTTAAGGTTATTTAAGTTTTCGCGCGATGGAACAGACAGCCGGTATCGGATTAAAACATCCCGCATTTACGATAAAAAAAATCTGTAAAGCATTCCACAACTACAATTCAGCATGTCATACCCCAGCAACCTTGACGATACAATCGTCACCAAGGAAATCGCACCGGGAGTGACTACATTGTCTTGCCCGTTTAACGTCTTTGGTGTTGGTATTGGCGCGCGGGCTACTGTCATCAAGGCGAATTTCAGTGATGGACCAGGTAATATTCTTGTTTCGCCTATCCCGATTTGCGACAAGTCCGTTGCAGCATTGCAGGACCTTCCTTTAAAGTATTTGATTGCCCCGAATATGGTGCATTACATGGCTCTTAAAGAGTGGAAAGAAAAGTACCCCGATGCCAAGATCATCGGCTGCAAAAGCCTCAGTGACGTTAAATTAAAATCACTGGGAACGAAATGCGATATTGAGATTGCGGATTATGACAAAGCGCTATCAGCTAAAGATGTTGGAATAACCGATATAAACGACGAGGAAGATTTGAGATTCCTCGTCATGTCGGGCCACGCGAATCGGGAGTTGGTGACGTTTCACGGAAAATCAAAGACGGCTATCAGTGGAGATTTGATGTTCAATTATCCTTTGAATGAACAGTACAGCTTGACGCAAAAGGGGCTGTTTCATCGTGTTCTCTATGCGACTGTCCTTGGCCCTTTTGTGTTGTCGAAGCTTAATAATATGATGTTCAAGGACAAAGAGTACGTTGCCTTCTTTTGATATGTTCTGTCCAACCAATAACTGACTAGCTACTCACTCAGAGCTGGAAAATTGGCAATGACAGAAATGATGAAATTGGATTTTGAAAATATGGTTGTCTGCCACGGTGAGACTATTATTGGCAATGCCAAATCATTCTCCGCCAATTGTCTCAAGGCTGTTTTGTAAAACATGTACTTGAAACCTGTGTTGTGTCAGTCATCATCAGATTCATCTGGAGGAGTTGGGTGTTGTTTTATGGTTCTGATAGGTTGCAAATGAAAGACCGCATATATAAAACAGTTTATAAGGAAGATGTATTTTTAATATTTTACTTGTACATTTGATATGTTTACTTCCAATAAATTAGCATCGCAAACTACTAATTAACTTCCTTGACCAACGGGCACCAACATAAGCTGCAGGCAGCGTGCACACTTATTCATTACTATGACCACCTCAGTGTATTTCTGCAAATCTGCATTATTTAGGCAAAGTTCTATCATCATCATCAACATCATCGTCATGTATCTATATGTTCTGCCGAAGCATGCTATACTTTGGTCACCATACTCCCTTTTCCTCTTTCGAATTTTAATCTGAAACCTGCTGCAAGACAGCTTTGACTGCTTTCTTACTTAGTTTAGTGTAATATTCTAGTCGCCAAAAGGCAATCCGACATGCTCAGTCGCAGGTGCTAGTAGATACACCGTTATTTCTTCAATTGTTGTCAGAGAATGAGGAACATATCTTGCTCCTAAAGGACCACTCTCCGTAATACCTCGTTATCATCTAAACAAATGGACATGAATGCCGCTTCCTCATCCGAATGGCATTATTTTCTGATCAGTTGAACGATCTTTGAGCACCACGACTTTTAAGGTTTCGCTTGCGATGAGGGCAACATAACGGCACCGAGATGGTAGCATCGTGTATAAAATATAAAATCACTTCTGCCAGCATCGCTAGAATTCTATCGCAACCAACCAACATGTCATACCCGAAAAATCTTGGCGAGACAGTGGTCGCTAAGGAAATCACGTCGGGAGTGACTACATTATCTTGTCCGTTCGGTCTTTTTGGTGTCGGTATCGGCGCCCGGGCTACTATCATCAAAGCGAACTTCAATGACGGGCCCGGCAATATCCTTGTTTCGCCTATCCCGATTTGCGACAAGTCCGTTGCGGCATTGCAGGACTTTCCTCTGAAATATTTGATTGCTCCGAATATGGTGCATTACATGGCTCTCAAAGAGTGGAAGGAAAAGTATCCCGATTCGAAGATTATCGGCTGCAAAAGCCTCAGCGACGTTAAATTGAAATCAATGGGAACGAAATGCGATATTGAGATTGGCGATTTCGACAAAGTACTGACAGCCAAAGAGGTCGGACTGACCGATATAAACGACGAGGAAGATTTGAGATTTCTTGTCGTGTCGGGACACATGAATCGGGAGTTGGTGACGTTTCACGGAAAATCAAAGACAGTAGTCTGTGGAGATTTGGTTTTCAATTTGCCGCCTACCGAGCAGTACAGATTTATGAATAGGGGATTGTTTGATCGTGCTTTGTATGCCACCGGTGTCGGCCCCTTTTTGCTCTCTAAAGTTCCCAATATGCTATTCAAGAACAAAGAGTAAGTTGCACTGTTTTAATCTATTGTGTTGAACAAACCACTGACTTGCTACGTGTTTAGAGCTGGAAAACTGGCAATGACCGAATTGATGAAATTGGATTTTGAGAATATGGTGATGTGCCACGGTGAGACTCTTGTTGGCAACGCTAAATCGTTCTCTACCAATTATCTCAAGGCCGTTTTGTAAAATATGTACTTGAATCCTGTCTCGGTCATTTTAAGATTCATTGTGGGGGAGTTAGGTGCTTAGTTGTTGTCGTCCTGAAAAGTTGCAAATGCCTGCCTATACGGAGCTATTTTTGCTGTGGTTCTATTTGTAAACCTGATATTTGTTATTTCAATAAATTAGCATCATACATTATTAATTACTTTTTCCAACGATGAACACGAGAGCTGTATCCATTATGCAAACATTGCACGGCACTGTCGGCCAAACCAATTACCAAAAGCGGCAAAAAGACGCAAGCCCCAAACAGCATGTTTTGTTTACTTCCCACGGGTTTATCTTCAAATGGGGCTTGAATGGGAAAGAGGTACTTTTAAAGCGGCTTTTGCTAAAAACATATTAAGACCTGCGCGCGGGATTTCGTTGTATTCGTGTCTGGATCGGGATTAGGAGTGACTCTACTTGTGTGCTCTCCTCGTCTGATTCTGCGAAATTTGTGCGACTGTTGTATGAGCACTAGAATAACTAAAAGCAGACAGTCTGCTATCGGCGTAGGTTTTATAGTATATATGTTGGCTCCATTAAAATATAAAACAGGCTTTGCCATCAAATAGTCATGTGCTACTTTGTCTGATGCGTAGATTGTTGTCGCGTGAGCTTCTAACTGCCGGGCCGTAACGGCGCGTCATTCCGGCTCATCTCAAAGTTCAAACATTGTTTACTTCTTACTTATTTATATGACTAGCCAAGTCAACGGCAGCCATAACTTGCAGGCATCCGCCTGGTGCCTCCTGGGGCTCGGACGCAGTTCGCCTATGTATGTATATATCTATATATATATATTGACATACCTCGCAGCGCATCGTCTTATCTTTTACTTCCTACTACTCATCTAGTCCGGTGCTCTATCTTACTTCCTAATATACTCAAGGTAATCGCCAGGCTTGAGTTCAGGAATACTGCCAGCCTCTCTCCCGCCTGCCTTCAAATAGCTATTCAAGACACGCATGGACTCGTTTGGTGCAAAAGTCGGTCTCGCGATAGCTATAAGCTTAATAGGAGCAGTTATAGTTATAGGACTTATAAAATACTACAACGTCCAAACTGCTGCCGCCGCAAAAGCCAGAGAAGAAGAAGAAAAGAAAAAGAGGGCAGATAGATTGAAAGGTCTTGATCTCGAGAGAGGAAATATTGGATTTTTGAATTATTTCAATCAGATCGTGCATCAAAATCCAGTTATTTACGAGGATAATGGCAGATCTGCTAGAAAATGATGAGCACAGCGTTACCATACATATATATATATATATACGACCACATAGATTACAGCACTACGAATTTCACAGATTATATTATCAATGGACAATCTACGAGAAGGGACAACCGGAAAGGTAAGCGAGGAGGAAGACGTCGCAGGTAAATGACTGTCAAATTATTTTTAAATTATTTAAGATACTATTTGAAGAAGAAATGAACCGCCAGTCTAAAGAGCCCAAAGTAATCCAACAACAAAAAACCAAGAAAAACTCGTCAAGTTACGCCCATGAAATAGAAAACCACAAACCAAGAAATCTAGAACTAATTACCAAACAAACAGACATAGAAGTTACTAGGGTTGTTCCCGTATTTGTCAAATATATTGTTCCCCCATTATTTCACTATATCACATTTTTTCACTCTGCTCTGTGTTTATTTTGTTTTGTTTGTTTATATCGTGGCACCGCTGATAACTTCGGTGCTTCCACTATGTCCCCATGGAATTCGGTCTCTGAAGTGCTGCATGACATACACAAACGACAACAGCACTGGAACCTCAAGAAGTGGGCCAACAGTTGCAGCCAAAGCTTGGCGAGAAGTGATACCGTAATAAGATACGATAACGGCAATAGCTAATTCGAAATTGTTGCTAGCAGCGGTGAACGCCTGGGCGGAAGAAATCTTGTAAGTGTAGCCCATACGATAGCAGAGATACAAAGTACCAAAGAACAGAATCACAAAGTATGTAAACATTGGGACCATGACTCGCAAAACTGAAGTCAATTGGGTGATGACTTCGCGGCCCTGAGAAGCAAACATGACTAATATAGTGAAAAGGAGACCGAGGAGAGAAAATGGCTCGAGGAAAGACATGAATCTCTCGTCGTAGGCCTGGACACTAATGCAACGTCCGCGCATGGAAAATCGAGTAATAACAGCGATAAGTAGCGGCAAACCCAAAAATATAGCCACGGATCTTGCTACGACCCCATAAGGGATATCAAGATGATCCTCATTTTTGCCAACAACGTTGATATAAAACATGGCAGTCGGAGCAAACAATACCATTTGCAAAAGTGAGTTCACCGCAGTCAGGATAGCACCGTAGTCAGTATCCCCTTCGGAAAGCTCAATCCAGATCATTACCATAGCAATACATCTGGCGACACCAACCATAATCAATCCTTCACGGAGCTCTGGCTCGTCGGGGAGAAATAGCCAAGATAGACCGACCATAACCAAAGGAGCGACAATCCAGTTGATGATTAAACTGATAGCAACCTGAGCCCATAATGCCTTGACAGTAAGAAGTCGGTGAAGTGACTCGAACTGGACTTTGCACATGATAGGGTACATCATAATCAAAAGTCCGACGGCGATAGGAATCGAGACTCCAGCGAATCCGCCACGCTCCAGCTTCTCACCCAGCTCCGGAAAGAAATATCCGATAGGGATACCGATACTCATCGACAACACAATCCATAACGGCAGATATCGGTCAAGGACGCTAAGCTGCTCTATCGGCGCACTTTTCGTTTCGGTTCTTATTAATTCTGAGCCATTCGAGGTAACGGTCGTAGCGGTGGTTGATCTAACAAGAAGAGGCGAGGATTCATCGTCTATGCTGTCACGAGCGGAGGCAACGGTGTAGTTTGTATCTCCACGCTCAAGATCAAGATGGTCCGCAGGAACAGCACCCAAGGGGTCGTGAGAGCGAGGAGTTCCTGAACGCGATGGGCTGGCCATGATTGTGTCTCGGTCGAATTACTGTCTGTGTATAGTGCTTATCGTCTCAAAAATACGATATAATATATGTACTCCAATATCGAAGGTCGTGGGGTGTAACTGGATGCGTGATATAACTGTAACACAATGATTACGCTTGAGATGGCGTGTCGAGAATCAAATGCAGAGTATGAGAGATGGAAAAAGAATAAAAGCCGAAGAGTCGCGGCCCGGCGAAGTCCCAGCACCAACTGGCTAAGGGCACAATCATCGCATGCTTGTCTCGCTTACGTAGCTCTCTCGGCCCGGCCACTGCTCTGAGCGGGTACACGGCGACCTAAAGCCAGACCCCGTGCTCTGCCATACACTCAAATCGTCTTTCCATGGTCTTACAAATTATTTCTGACGATGGATCTTTCGTGCGCAGGGCTCGGTCCTAAAGGAGAGCGTGGCCGCCGCTGTCATTGCCACGCGCTTTCTTAGGGATCTTATTACGCCAGTGCGGCTCGCGATAAGGAACGTTATCTCTGATAGAACTGCACAATACGCCAGTTAGACGAAGTGGTAGTTGGATAAGTGGAACGATTTTAATGATCAGCAGTAATTGAGAATGACCTTTTTATAAGCTTCCCGATGACATTGCGCACGCAGGAAGGAAGCTTCATCTGTCAGATACGTATGAGGCGGGTGGCGCTCGTGAATCATTGCGATTAGATAAGAGATGAGTGACGCTTCCCAATGAGCACTTTGCGGTGACATCCTTGCGTCATGCTCGCCAACATCGATTGGACGCGGTGATTCTCAGCAGCGCACCACAACAAATACCTGCATTGTGGACCGGCGGATCTGCATTTATCGTCAAGGGATAAGCTGTGGGGCCTGAACATTGCTGTTGACAAAACCTCAACTTTGATATACTGCTAGTAACTGTAACTCCAGACATATTCAAAAGCATTCGCATATATACACGTTTGAATTATAGTAGTGAAAAGAAAGTGCAAAAGAAACCAAGAAAGAACAAGCAATTTCGCCACCAAACAATTCCCCTTCCCCGACTAATGTATCAATTCAGATATCTCAAACAGAAAGAATCTAAGATAATAAGTTATATCCCAAATTCCAAAACTAATCATCTAATAACATAGGCAACAGTCATATTACTTTTGACCTGTAGTGCAGCAATCATTAATCATAGATTCAGGCGAAGATGCCGAAGATGTTGATGATGCACAGCATGAACCCGACGATTCGCTCGATGAATTTCCACCGCCTTGTTTCGACGATGTAGGTGATTGGTAGAAGCCTTGTGGCATAGGCACGCTGTCAATATCCACCGATTGAAAGTAAGCCGTAAAATCAACCGGCAAAATGTTCATTTCGTCGACTTGTTGCAGATCTTGTTGCTGCTGTGGAATTCCTATTGGTGACATAGCCGTAGCGGGATTCACGCTCAGATTCGCACCTGCTAGTTGCTCATTATATTGTAAATCAGCCGGAAACTGGAATCCGCCCGCTAGAGGTACAGCCGCTAAATGCGCCTGCGGAATGGAGAGAGTGACAAGTGGCGGAACTGTGGAGTCCAGTGGAACCATTGATACTGGAATTTGTCGTATTGCCGAAGTGGCAGCAGGAACAGATGTCTGAGGAGTCATAGGAACAGAGACATTTGACTGCGTCTTTGAGCTTCCCTCCTTATTCTTTGCAGGAGCAGTACCGCAAGTACGGCACGGGTGTTGCGCTTTCAAAATTTCTTCTTCCTGGTGTCGCTGTGACATCCACAGTTGAAAGTCTGCACCACTATTCGTCTTCAAATATTCTTCAACGGTCCACTCGTTAACACCTACGTTTGCGAGCAATTCTCGTAATTTCTTATTTTCCTCGACGACTCGTCGCGCGACTCTCTGAATCTGCACATTGAGCTGCAAACCTTCTTCCTGGCATCCTTTAATCTTCGACTCCAAGTCTGACACATATTCTCGCTTGCGAGCACGAGATCTGCGCTGGTTTTCTCTTATTCTAGCTAAGTGGTCATTCGAGCTGTCTCTGGCCTGCAAAACAAAAGTTAGCCTTACTGCCATGAGCAGATAGAACAGAAGCCGGAACGTCGAACCTGAGTAGTATGCCCCTCCGCTCGGCCGGTCTCTGTCTGGCCAACATTCTGAGCTACCATAGAAGAGCCTGACATTGCGCTGTAAATTAAAAGCTGGTTATTAATATGCCTTGATCTGGAGTGCAGGAAGTGGCGAAGCGGTAGTGGGGTGGTGGTTTATAGTCAGACGACGCTCGCGGCGGTATCTGTATTGCGGATGCGGGTGAGTGACATCGAACACCACCAAACCCTTGCAAGTGTAAAATAATTTAATTAACCAGATTAAGGTTATAAAGAGACTACCTGCAAATATCCTCAATAGTTCATATAATGGCTTTGTTTAGTGCTCAATGAAAGCTACTGGTATATGATTCTTTGTAACCCGCTTGACACATACATGTACGAGCTAAAATAATATATCACAAATAGTATTCGAAGTTTCAAATCAATATCACAACTTTTTTAGCAGTAGCTTTTATCTACACATCGAGGATACCAGGACTTTTGGCAGCCATATTGCTAACTGTGGCCCCGTCAACACGCATCGTTTGCCATTCCTTCATCGGCACAGCGCCAATTCTTTCGTAAAACTCAATAGAAGGAGTGTTCCATTTGAGTACCTAGAGGCCATATCATGTCAGTTAGGTGATGGGCAAGATAAACGAAGGAAACTCCTTACACTCCACTCTAAGCGTTTTCCATCGACTGCGCTGAGTTCCTCAGCGAGAGCATACAAAAGCGACGCGCCATATGATTTTCCTCTGTGCTGTGGCTGCACGTAAAGATCCTCGAGGTAAATTCCAGGTTTACCGTTCCATGTCGAGTAGTTATAAAAGAAGAGAGCGAAGCCAGCAGGAACACCTTCCTCGGTCTGCGCAATCAAGACTCTGGCATATGGTTGTGGTCCAAAGATTGTCTTCTCGAGCATCTCTTCTGTACACAGGACTTTATCTAATTCGTGCTCATACTCAGCAAGTTCTTTAATGAAGGCCTGCAGATCACTGTTAATGAGAACAGCAATTTGTATATTGATCGACAGATATTACCAGGATGGCAGGCACGTCTTTAACTGTAGCCCGTCTGATTGGAGATTTCTTATTAGAGTCGGACATTGCTGTTCAGAGTAGTCTATTTCAAAGAATGTGGAAAGCGGGACTGGTTTGTCGACGGGAATAAAAGAATTTTGCCGAGTGAATGAGTGAAGGGTTTTTATGGCCTGAAGACGGCCATAAATTACTAGCGGCATTTTTGCCGGCGCTTAAAGCAATACGACGCGCATTATGTAGTTCTACACCGCTACATATTTATTCACTTGCATTGCTATATTGTGCGAATCGACGGTTGCCAAAGGCGTCCTCGAAATGGCTTTCACGTGCCATCGCAACAATGATCTGAGATTTTGAACATAAAGCACCTGAGCAGCAGCAGCAGCTTCCTATGATAACTTTTTACTGCGCGGCCGTCTGTTCGGGTCACTCCACTAATTACTCATGTCTTTTTCTCTTTATACGGACAACATCCATAACATCCATCCAATCTACCCACGGTGAAAGCAAACCCTAATCCCTTCCATGCCGATATCGGCGCAAAGATTTACTCATTCTTCGACGCCGCGCCGCGCATCCAAAAAACCTTTTCGACTCGTCCGTTTTCTCCGCTTTTTTTCCCTGGTCCGTACACTTCACCCTCACCACTTCCTCTTTGCTATCTGCCGTGGTTTTTCACACTATCTTCCGATGCTCCGAAATTTTACGCCTGCTGCTCGGGCTGCAGCTGCTCGAGCATCTCGTCGCGCTGCGCCTACTGCAATTCGATCTAAATCCACTCTCTCCGCCACCTTAAACCCGAGCTCTCCTCGAAGAGCTCATTCGGCGGCCACTGCGTACGCTTTTTGCTGCCGCTATCTGATTCAGTTATATGCGTACTAACATGATTGTATAGTACAAAGTTAGGGTCCTCGTCTGCTTCAGCTCAACCCATTGCGCAGCATGAAGAGATCGCCCCTCTTCGGAAAACTCCTTCCCACCTTGACGACTCGTAAGGCCACTCCTTTGTGTCCCCGCTGCCTGGAGATATCTTTCTACAGACGCTAACTACCATGCTCACAGTTTTGTTGGTCTTTCTGGTGGTGATATCTTCCACGAGATGATGCTGAGGCACAATGTTGACACTATTTGTACGTATATTACTCATTTCAATCACTACACCTTTGTGCTGACTCACTAATGTTTGTGCAGTCGGTTACCCCGGAGGTGCCATTCTCCCCGTCTTCGATGCCATCTACAACTCGCCTCACCTCAAATTCGTCCTGCCTCGACACGAGCAGGGCGCCGGTCACATGGCTGAGGGTTATGCCCGGGCGTCCGGGAAGCCTGGTGTCGTTCTCGTCACTTCCGGTCCTGGAGCCACCAACGTCATTACACCCTTACAGGACGCTCTCTCGGATGGTGTTCCCTTGGTTGTGTTTACCGGGCAGGTCGCCACTTCCTTGATCGGTACTGATTCATTTCAGGAAGCTGATATCGTTGGAATCTCGCGTTCTTGCACCAAGTGGAATGTTATGGTTAAGAACGTGGCTGAGCTTCCCCGGAGGATCAACGAAGCTTTTGAGATCGCCATGTCTGGGAGACCAGGGCCTGTCTTGGTTGATTTACCCAAGGATGTAACTGCTGGTATCCTCAACAAGCCCATCCCTACTCTTAATTCTCTTCCTGCTCATGGTCTTTCTGTTTCGGCACTTGCCGCTTCGTTTGATGTTACCAACAAGGCTCTCAAGAACACTGCGCGCTTGATCAACATGGCTAAGAAACCCATCATCTACTGCGGTCAGGGTATCACTGGTTCTCCAGATGGACCGTTCCGTCTTCGTGAGCTTGCCGAGAAGGCTTGTATTCCCGTCACTACCACTATCCAGGCTCTTGGTGCTTTCGACGAGTCTAACGAGAAATCCCTTCACATGCTTGGTATGCACGGAAGTGCTTACGCCAACTTGGCCATGCAGGAGGCTGATTTGATTCTTGCCCTTGGCGCCCGATTCGACGATCGTGTCACTGGTACACTTTCTAAGTTTGCTCCTGAGGCTCGTCGCGCAGAGGCTGAGGGCCGTGGTGGTATCGTCCACTTCGATATTTCACCCAAGAACATTAACAAGGTCGTTAATGTCACTGACGCTGTCGAGGGTGATGTCACTGAGATGCTTACTCAGTTGATGCCTCTTCTTAACCACGTCGAGTCGCGGCCGGAGTGGTTCGGTCAGATTAATGCCTGGAAGCAACGTTTCCCTTTTGACTACGAGAAAGAGACTCCTGGTGGATTGATCAAGCCTCAGACTGTTATCGCCGAGCTGTCAAAGTTGACTGATCCCGTCAAGGACAAGACTATCATCACGACTGGTGTTGGCCAGCATCAGATGTGGACTGCTCAGCATTTCCGATGGAAATACCCTCGTACTATGATTACCTCTGGAGGCCTTGGAACTATGGGATTCGGATTACCTGCCGCTATTGGTGCTAAAGTCGCAAAACCGGATCACATCGTTATCGATATTGACGGTGACGCTTCTTTCAATATGACTCTCACTGAGCTGTCTTGCGCCGCTCAGTTCAATATTGGCATCAAGGCTATTGTTTTGAACAACGAGGAACAGGGTATGGTTACTCAATGGCAGTCTCTCTTCTACGAAGATAGATACGCGCATACTCACCAGACCAACCCTGACTTCATCAAGCTCGCTGACGCCATGGGAGTTAAGGGAATCCGCATTTCAACACCTGAGGAGCTTGTGCCAAAATTGAAGGAGATGCTCGCTTACGATGGTCCTGTTCTTGTTGAAATTATTATTGACAAGAAGGTCCCTGTTTTGCCTATGGTGCCAGCCGGTAAGGGACTTCACGAGTTCTTGGTGTACGACGCTCAGAAGGAGAAAGAGCGAAAAATTTTGAGATCCGAACGTACTGGCGGAAAACACTAAAATCTTAGAAGAATTGAACTTGGTGAACATCTGGGTTTTTTGGGTTTTGATTTGTTTTATTTGCTTTACCAAAAGTTTGACGTCGTCAAGCCGCATTTTAACTTGACGATCTGAAAAAAAAGCTTTGCGGATGTCTTATTTGATTTGATAGTGAGTTGTCTTTTATGATGTTTTATCTGATTGTACTGCTATCGCACTGTGGTGTGCTCAAAATTATGTGTGAATCTTTGGGGATTAAGCGTAGTCGCTTAGGAGTTAGCGAAAAATTTTCAGGTTCTGTGTACGACTTTTATGTATTGTAATTATTTTTAATGCATTCTATTTGACATATATTTATTGATTATTCTTGTATGCGTGTCAAAAATATCAAAAACTGCGAGGCTATTCGATGCTGGCGGCTCTATATTCTACTTGATGGATTAGTTTTATTCAGCATATTCTCATGGCAAATGCCCATTCCATAACCAATTAGTTCTTCAATAGTTATGATTTTTACAGCTGTCCAAAATTGCTTCATCCGAGATGGACTGGATTGTCGGGACGTTATTTCTTCTCTTGTCAAATGACACGTTAATTTGGCTCTATAGCCGTGGAGTGAGTTATAGCTGACAAGGGCTCCTTGAAGCAATCAAGAGTGGCCATATTCCCATCAACTGAGTTATACATGCTTACAGCGATTGAACGACATTTCAACCCATGCTGTTTTACGTTTCAAATTAACAGAGCGAGATAAAATCCGTTTATTAACACAGTGTTGTCTTGCTCGTCCAGCATTTCGAGAACTTTGAAATTACCAATTTTCAAAGGAAAATATATAAGCGTCATACATTGCAAAAACTCCGATACTCCAAAAACCCAGAAACTATCATACATTATCCAGATTCATTGAATGAGACCAACCCAATGCGTTCTTCCTCTTCCATATCTGAGGTTCCTCGCGAAGAAACAGACGCAGCCGGCGCAGAAGACCTTCGATCGTTGGACCTAACGCAAACGGACTCTTGGGCTTCAGCAGCACGCTTTGCAATTCTTCTCCATGCTTGTTCGTTTTCTGTTCGATATATCAGATATATCTGGTAGTATAGTATCAAACAGATAAGTATTGTGTGCAGTGAGGACAGCAAACGGCCCGGCATAGGACTAACTGCTTTTTCAAGACTATGTAATGCAATCCAGCGTATGATAACTGTAAAAACATTTAAACAAGACGAAAACATGAGCAAATGTGTAAATAAATTACTCCATGCAACGGTCATGCCTTCATCCCAATTGACACACGATTGAGGCCATAAACTAATAGTCGCCAAAAAGTTCGCAATGCCCTTTAGCAAATCAACAAAATCAATGTAGAAAAGTCCTGAGAATGCCATGCCAGTGGCTGGATCATAGTTGATATATGATGATAGGATGAAAACTATTGACGCAAAAAATATACAGGAAATTGAAACATATCTGGCAATTGAAGAGAATCGCAGTCTGAGTTGCTTCAAGGTAGCTTCATATTCAATATTGACTACCGAGTAGACAAATACGAGTGTTGAAATGCTGAGAGGTACGTCTCGCCATAGTATACCTAGCCGATCAATGTCCGGGCTCGTCAGAGGATACCTTGCTTGGTGTTGACTTCGCACGGTCTTGCTGGGAAATAAATAAAACATCGACCACAAAAGCCTATACACTGCCGATTGAAAACTCAGTATGAGAAAATCAACGGCTATGCCTCGAAGTTCAGCTGCGTTCTGCTTCCGGTATGGCCGAATGGATTGAAGATGTCTGTAAAGAGTGACTGGAGCTATAACATCTATAATATGCACAATTGCAAACAGAAACGAAGACACTGCAGTAATCATCGTCAAAGATCACCCCTAATCATATCCAGTGATATCATACATTTCTCTCTATTCGCAGTATGTCGACGAACAGGGTCGGCAACCTGTCGAGGCGCGACCAAATAATTTTATTTTGGTTTCAGCAATCCTCGGCAGCAAAGCTTAATATCACACAAGCCCCTGATGTTGCTTTGGCCGCGCTAACAAAAGCTTTCAGAAATTTTTTTGGTTCTTTTCAAAATTTTTGTAGGGCGGAAAAATATTATTTTTTTTCTGTGTCGAGCTTGTTTTCCGCTCAGCGTTTTTCTTCTCAGCTTCTGAACTTGATATCATTGGCTATATTTGATTCATTGTCGTCTGTTGATTTACTTCGTTATTATACAAGTTAAAAAACAGTTCCAGATCTTTGCACGCAGATTTGCCAGACACGTACGCGCCAACATGGCTGATGTCCAATTCACATTAGAGCTCAGCAATCTGCTAGAGCAGATCACTGCGCCAAACAATGAAGTTATCAAGTCCGCGTCCAGCAAGTTACAGAAGGAATTCTACGTCTCTGATAAGTGTGTCCCTGCGCTGATTCAAATCATCCAACAGAACCCTTCTGCGCAGTTACGACAACTTGCTGCTATCGAAGCCAGGAAGCTAATTGCTTCTTACTGGGATGACCTAGACGCGAATTTGAAGATTCAGATTCGAACAGCGCTGTTCCAGTCGACTCTACAAGAGCCGGTAGCTATTGTGCGTCACGCGTCATCCCGGGTTATCTCAGAGATTGCGCAGATCGATTTACCGAATAATGAGTGGAGAGAGCTTCCTCTATATATTCAAAAGGCTGCTACCTCATCGTCTGCCAGTGAGCGTGAAGTCGGTGTATATCTCCTGTATTCAATGTTTGAGCAGATGGACGCGCTTTTTATAGACAAAATCAACGAGATTTTACCTCTATTTTCGCAAACTATCAATGATCCGGAAAGTCAGACTGTGCGGACAGATACTTTGATGGCACTAGGAAAGATTTCGGAGATTATTGGTACTCAGGACACTGACCCCGCTGTATTTCAACAGTTCCTCCCTAGTATGGTCAATGTCTTGAAGCAGCTCATTGAACTTGGCGACACCAAGGCTCTTAATCAAGCATTTGATGTATTTCAAACTCTTCTTTGGCTCGAGTCGAAGATTGTCGGAAAGTACCTTGGTGATTTAATTCAATTTATGCTTGAGCTCGCTAAAGAGCCTAATGCCGAAAATGAAGTTCGTTGTCTCGCTCTCCAGTTCTTGACTAATGCGGTTCGCTTCAAGCGTATGAAAGTTCAGGGTCTCAGAGTTGGACCCACCTTGACCAGCGTGGCCCTTACTATTGCTGCAGACACTATGGAAGACATCGACGACGATGACGAGGAAGACAGTGTTCCGCGATTAGCCTTACGATTTATCGACATGCTTTCGTCTACTTTGCCTCCTTCGCAAGTGATGAACACCTTAATCACAGAAATCCCCAAATACGTGTCTTCACCGGATGCAAATTACCGACGGGCGGGATTACTAGCAATGAGCGTTGCTGCTGAAGGTGCTCCCGACTTTTTGGCTACTCAGCTGAAGTATGTTTTGCCAGTCATCCTCAGTGGCTTACAAGATGGTGTTTTGGAGGTGCGTGTGGCTGCACTCAGTGCGCTCGCCCAACTCGCTGAAGAACTGCAGGATTCTATCAGCAAAGAACATGAGACGCTTCTTCCCTTGGTGTTCAACATGATGGAGACCACTGATCTGAAGGTTGGCAAGGCTGCTTGCACTGCGCTTGATGCCATGGTTGAGACGATGGATAAGGACGTTATCTCAAAGTACTTGGATACTCTCATGACTCGCTTGATTGAGCTATTAAGACAGCCTACTTCGGATATCTCAATAAAGGGACCAATTATTGCCGCAATTGGTTCTGCCGCGCACGCATCAAAGGAGAAGTTTCTGCCTTACTTTAACACCTCTGTGCAAGCTCTTGAGCCTTTTTTGGCTGTGACTGAAGGCGACGCCGAACTTGATGTTAAGGGTATGGCGTTTGACAGCATCTCATCCATGGCTAGATCTGTTGGAAAAGAGGCGTTCAATCCCTTCGCATCTGCTCTTGTCGAGGCCGCATATCAGTGCTTTACTTCCAAGCACAGCAGGCTGCGCGAATGCGTATATCTATTCTTTGGGTGTCTAGCTAAAGTCTACGAAGAAGAATTTGGACCATTCCTGCCACGTATTATGCCTGAGGTATTCAAATGTCTTGAGCAGGAAGAGACCGGATTTGCAGAAGAAGACGTCGAGGTCGGTGACGTTGACGAGGCCGATTGGAATAATATAACTGTCAACAGTGCATTAGCGATCGAGAAAGAGATTGCAATTGATGTCATCGGAGATCTTGCCGCTGGTACCAAACAAGCGTTTTTACCGTACATGGAGGAATCCAGTAAACTTCTTTTGGAAATGGTTTCGCATTTTTACGAGGGCATTCGCAAGGCTGCTCTTGGTTCACTATGGCAGACGGTTGGTGTTGTTTATAATATCTCCAACCCGCCTAAATGGCAGGCTGGACTTCCGGTGAAGGTTCCAGTTGCTGAATCCGTCACCGCGTACTCTGAGATGGTCATGAAGGCTACCTTGGACTTGTTCGAGGATGAAGATGATCGGTATGTATTTTCTTGCTCTGACATTTCGAGAAATTTTTGCTTTTCGTGTATACTATGATGAGAAAATCACTTTACAAACTCAGCTCACTCAGAGACACAAGTTGTCGTTGCTGATTAGTCCTACTCTGATTCATGCTTTAAGCGAAATTTTCTCGTGCTGTGCTATCAACGCTTTCTAACAATTGTCGTACAGATCTGTTGCTATCGTGATTTGCGATAACCTGAGCGAAATCATTCGTCTTTGTGGACCTGCGATTGTTGGTAATAACGCTGAAGAAATTTGTAAACAAATCCTCTCTATTCTAGTCAGACAGCATAGCTGCCAGACCATGGACGATGATCCTGAAGAAGAAGAGATTGAAGACGCAGCTGAGTACGATGTCATGCTTCTTGAGTCTGCCATGGATGTAGTTGTTTCACTTGCTGCTGCATTTGGAAGCGACTTTGTGAAATACTTTAGAACGTTCTTCCCTGTTTTAAAGAAGTTTTGCTCGAACTCAAGTGTTGGCGAGAGAAAATCAGGAGTTGGCGCTTTGGCTGAGATCGTCAACGGTCTCAAGGGCTCGATTTCTGAGTGGACAGCAGAGCTTTTCGCTATCTTTTCACGGAGACTTTCTGATGAATCGTGCGATGTTCGCAGCAATGCAGTTTATGGTTATGGTTTACTCGTTGAATTTAGCCAGTCGTCACAAGAGGTTACTGCTTCATACCCGAAGACATTCCAACGACTTCAGCAACTTCTTGTCGCTGATGCCGAGAATGCTCGATGCATTGCCAACATCTGTGGATGCGTTGCACGAATGTGCTATGCTCATCCTGAGAGTGCTCCTTTGAGCGATATTCTTCCCGTACTAGTCTACAAGCTTCCCTTAACCGAAGGCTGTGAGGAGAATGACCCGATCTTCAGATTAATCGTCAATCTTTACCAAGCTCAGAATGCTACCGTACAATCACTCACTGAGCCAATTTTGAAAGCACTGGAAACAATTTTCGCTAATGACTCTGAGGAAGAAAAACAATTCGAACACGAAGAAACGAGACATGATGTGATTGAGTTGGTAAAGTACTTGCATAGCACCAACCCTTCGGCTATTCCAGCAGGTTCGGTTTTGGCTAGAGTTGTTCAGGGCTGAGATTTTATATAAAAACAAGAGGGGTTGTAGCATTGTTCTGGTGCGGTTTTCTAGTTTCTTGTTAGGTTATTTTAGATTCTATTTTGTAAAGTGTTTGGGTTTGTGTTTCATTGGTAGTTTTCTTTTTACTTATTCGGCGTAAAGGAAAATACACGTTTTTTAACTATTTTCCTGGAAGGTGAATAAAAATTCCATTGTAAAACATTAGCAGTTAATTTAGCTACAGATCTCAAGACTGGAAAAATCACGTCCTATGACCTAATACCGACTAAAGATAAAATCTAACTCTCATCCTCCTCGTTATCGCTCTCCACAGACTCGGGTTCTTCAAACAATGACCGATATCGTCGCTCAGTATGACCATCAACAATAGAGAATTCCTCAAGCGTGTACCCTTCACCGCCGAAATACGACAAAGCAACCGGTAACAAGATCAATCCATGCGAGGCACCAATTAACACGAGCGCCAGCCACATTCTGAAATAGTATATTTCAAAGATTTTCGATCTTGTAAACGCAAGCACAATCACTCCAATCAATTTCGTGAACGTGATGCCGCTTAATACTGAGCCGCCCACACTAACCAACGCGGCCCACACGCGTTCATCATTGCCTTTCATTCGTGAACGACTGAGGTCCAAGACGTCTTTGTTAGGAACCATGAATGCTCTTGCTATATGGCTGCAAAATTCGACGCCTATTCCCACGCAAATTACTAGATTCACTAGACTGACTGCGTTGAGTGAAATTCCCCACACTACCATAACACCCATGATATTAATCACTATCATACCGACAGTGACAGTGACGACGATACCGCTACTGATGGATCCTAGTAATAGCGAAGAAATCACAAGAATTGAAAGTTCGGCGGCAACGATAAGCGTAGTAGTCAACTTGAAAATCGAATCATACTGATCGAAAAAGATGTAGAATACCGAATACGGAAATACTTCTGCTCCAGTTTGCTGCGAGACAGACTTTGCAATACGTTTCGCGCTAGCGTAAGCGTTGATAAAATCATCCTGCGATCGTAATGGAGTATGCGACGTTCGGAATGAAGAAGCATTGATCGTCACACGGTCATAATCTGCGACAATGGCATTCGAATACGGCGCTTTGCCACCAAGTGGACAAGGATCAGATGGCGAATCAATCCAGAACGAGAAAAATTTCAAAAATTCTTCGCCTTCTGGAAGACCGTTCATCGTGATGTTCCAAGCAGGATCTTTGTCGGCATAGCATACATCGCACTGCCATTCACGAGCATACGGTGAGCACATCTCATCTGTAGAGCCCTTTTTAAATCGGCAACATTCGTCTAATTGAGGATTCAACCAATGGAAAAAATCGTCAATCCACGACGCCGCAGGCTCGGAGAGATACGATACCGATGGCCGTTTTCTCTCCTGCTCAAGGATATTCAAAAGAGAATATTCATCACAAGTCGAAAATCGCCCGCAAAGAGCTTTCTGCTCGGCACGCTCAGTTATGTTGAACTCTTTGGTCACAAAGTAAACTGGGGGACCCGAATCAAAGTAATCATAAAGATCGTCGAAATAGTTGACAAGAAAAGAGTCGCTTGGGATCGCAATTCGTTGATCTGTAGTCTGATTAGTATCACTGCAAAAAATGTAACAGAAATAGAGAATTTTACCTAATCCAAGTTGAATCTTCGGAATCAGTGCTAACGATAGTGCGCATAACCCACAGAAAACCATCAAGATAATAGCTTTGGCTTCCTTCTTTAAAATAGCAGGCGCATACTTTGTTCGTATCCATGTCACCAACGACGATTCTTTACTAACCGCACTCGACCCGCTGGCCGATCTCATTGACAACTTCATAAACGGCAAGCAATCAAGTCTTCCATCTTCAACCCGTAATTGGTCAAGCGTCAAAGCAGATACGAACATGGTAACCTGTAATACTGCATCAACGAAAACTGCTCCAGCAGCATAAATAGCAAAGTTTCGCACAGCTGGCATGGCGACTGCTGCACCAAGAGCGAAAGCTATGAATTCACAGGATGCGGATAGCAAAATACTTGGGCCCATCTTTCCCACCGTTCTAGCGACTCGGTGCTCGACAGGATCGTTAGGATATTCTTGATTAACAAGTTCGAGCTCATGCGATAGCAGGAAAATGTTATCCACGCCAACCGCCAAAACCAAGAACGGAATAACCTCCGCAATGATAAGAGTGACAGGAATGCCAATAATAGAGAATAACCCAATGGAAGCAGAAACAGATAGCAGTACAATAAGAATTCCGAAAAGCCCTAATGTGAATTTTGATTCAATCAGAGCTCGACGACCGGATTTGAAGGAAAGTTTACCGAGAGCAATAGAGGCATACAAAAACATAAATAAATATGAAATTGCAACAATAGTCGCGTCAGTATTTGTGGACTTATTCAATTCCTTCTCCAACGATATCTCAGTATTAAAACTCAGTCGCAGGCCACGTTCAGCAGCCTGTTCCTGAACTTCCAACAAGTAAGCTTCAAGTTCGCGTTCCCAGTCCATTGCATGAGCGACATGTGTTGATCCTTCATCGTCATTATTAACTACCCAAGAAATAATGATAGCGTGGGCGTTGACGTAATCTCCATCTTCAACCCCACCTAAAATCATACTCGGCTTTAGAGGTTGTTGGAAAGGAGGTAAGCAGTCAACTGGATTACTAGTACAGACTGTAATCTGATCCTGCCAAGCATCATCTTCGACATTATCAAAGTCACCTCCAAAATACTGAGTGATAGACTGTACAACGCAAGCCTCTTCAGTAGGTTTCAGGCAAATATCATCAAAAGTGATTCCATATTCGGGCGAAGTGATTGCAGTAATATTACTCTCAACTTCGAACCACCATTTAAGTGTCTCGTAGCTCAACACGGGGCCATTTTCATTAACGAGAAAAGCTTGCTCTGCGCGATAAAATGGTCCGAAATTATCATCATAAAATTTCTTTTGCAGATAAGCTTCTGACTGCGGACTGACCCACAATCGAACAGGATTCGTTTCAATTGTGAAATGAAACCACCCCAAAGACAATATACCCACAAAAAGCAAGGAAAGCCCAATGACTAATCCAGGAAACTGAGCACAGAAAAGACCAAGGGTAGTAAATTTTGATTGCAGAATGCTGTGAAGTATGTACGTCTTTGATGATTCTCGATCGACAAGTTCAGATGTTTCAACAATATCACCTTCTTCTTCGTCCTCTGACGCACCGCCGTTTTCTTGAAGTAACCGCAATCGTTCAGGTTTGTAAAATGGTCCTCGATTAAACTGAATAACCGATTTGTAAACGAGGATAAATACAATAAGGAAAAGACAGTAGAGCAGAATAATAGCCAGCGAAAAACACGGTAAGGCACCCAAGCGACACTGCTTCTCAGAGCTTGAAGGAGGTAATGATGGACATGCACCAGGACAATCCACGCATGCGCAGCGGTATCGTTCATCTCCGCTAGCACAATTCTTTGCATCAAACTCCAAACGGTCAATATCTTCTGGAGTATCGTCCCAAGGGAAATTGATTTGAAATGGAGAACCGCCGAGTAATGGCTTTTCATCTCCCAAAAATTTCAAGAATTCCTTATAATTCTTTGCACCGCCACCAATCAAATCCATAACGTATCCGTTCGTAGCAGAAAACTTTACATCTTTACACGAATCAAAGAATCTCTCAGCAACAGCCGGTTCGACAAAGTAATCTAATTCTGAAACGATATCGCTTCCCGAAGTTGCTTTTCCAAGTTGAGTAATGTTGATAAATTGCGACTGATTAGGAGAGCATGTGAATGAGCAGAAGAACTCTACGAAATTGGCTTGACATGCCGGACATGATGAGATCAACGTTTCTGCTTTCTTCAGATTTCCTCGTAAATTTTCGAGCTTTCACAAGTCAGCATTCTCAGATACATCTTATTCACAAGCTTGGAAGTAGGTTACCTGATCCATATCACAGCATACGTCGCTTGATCCCCATTCAGCTCCGCAGATATCAACTAACGTGGCTCGCGTATCGGCATCCAAAGATGAAGCAGGACCATTATAAGGGCACGGCAATTGAGCACCAAAGAAGCTCTTCTTTCCGCACTATATCATTAACACTGTCAACTGGATTGTCTTCTCCATGACATACAAATGACTACCCACGTTCTTGTACATTGCACAAGTGCCTGCTTGATGCACATCTGTTATCGCAGCACGCACGCATCCCGCCCACAAAACCGCCGCCATAAGCACATGAAATATCCTCATTCTGACCATTTAGCAGCAGTTAGATCTTCAATAATAGCAGTATATCTCGTATTAAAAGAGTGAATTCATCGTTTTGAGTATCTTGCTGCTGTTAGGAAGCGCTTGAATGGGATCAGACTTCGATGACCTCATCAGATTCCAGATGTTGTTTAGGGTTAGCTTTATTCAGGTGATGAACTGCCGTCTTTGGAAATCGTCTACGTTTATTCCTCTACTTTATCAGATTGATGATAAGAGTATGATTTAACAAATATAACACCGTAAAACACAATGCTGCTCGCCCCAAAAAAAAGTGCAATCCCACAAAATCCTTCTACTTATCAATACAAAATATATATCCCAATGCTCAACGTACACGCGACTGCTTGATATTCAAGTCTCCTTCGAAATCCAAGTCCCAATTTGTCTGGTCCTCCTCGGTCTCAGGTAGTACCCAGGATTGCCGCGCAGACCTGGAGGGTCGGAACCCATCCGTTCGTCGCCATTCGCGAGTCCCAAGCATGCCACCAGATGGAGTTGCTGCTGGCGAAAACGAAGAAGATGGCGTCAAAGGTATTGGAGTTGCTGCCGTACGCGTAGCTGGCGTTCGCGTTGAAGTAGTACGCGGCAATAAAGTGGTCGGTCTCCTATATTTCATCGCCAAAGAGTTGGAGAACCCTTCTCGCGGAAGCACGAAGTCAGAGTCCCATTTTTCCGCAAAGGACGGATCGTCCTCGTTAGTAGAACTATGTTGATTTCTCAAGTCTGGTGATCGTTTGGGAGCCGCTTGTTCCGAATATCGGTTAAGTTTCGTTTCTACTATGCTCTGTTGATACTTTTCTGCAACAGATTGTCTCATCTGCTGCGCATTAATATGGATTTGCTGACGCGCCTGTCCCAAAACCGGAACAGACTGTTCAAATGGAGTTGCGTTATGTGGAGATGCAGGCGATGAAATAGAAGTTGCGGGAGAAATATCGTCAAGAGCATTTTGCCGCCGTAGAGCATCATACTCTTCTTCGTCAGAACTAGGGCTATATCTATTATCATTTCGTAGTCTTCCTCTATTGCCGATCTGAACTGTATGTACGGCTTCTTCGTTATAGTCGGTTGAGCGGAGCGCATTTTGTATCCACGGGTGCTTGAGCAGCTCCTGTGCTGACGATCGTTTGGCGGGATCTTTCTGATAACATGATAGTAAGAAATCGCGGAGGGAAGGTGAGATATCAGGCGGAAGAGGTGGATGCAAATCATGAACTACACGATACAAAGCCGGCATTTGTTCAAGTTCATGGTACGGTGGGTAGCCTGTGACAAGCTCAATAATGGTACAACCTACACTCCAAATGTCTGATTTTGAAGTTGCACCATCGAGTAAAATGATTTCTGGTGCCATCCAATTTGGTGTACCGACAACTTCATGCTGTTGTCCTCCGTCTAAATTGACTGCTGAAATAGTATGAGAAGTTGCGACGCCAAAGTCAGCCAGTTTGACAATGCCTTCCTTTGTTGTTAAGATGTTTGCTCCTTTAATGTCACGATGGACAACGCCTTGTTCGTGCAAGTATACGAGACCTTGTAGGACTTGCGAGATGAAGATTGCGACCAGATGCTCAGGAAAGACACCAAAGTTCTTGCTAGTGGCTGTCAGAGATCCGTTCTCGCAGAATCTAATAATGCTAATCAGTATTGCACGATAGTTAACGATAGTTAAGTGGGGCGCGACATACTCGAGGATGATAAATAGATAGTTGTCAGATTTGACGAAACCGAGGTACCGCACGATATTAGGATGATCCAGGTTGCGCAAAAGATCTACTTCAAGCTATGATGACGTGAGTTAGTTGATGAAAGTAAAAAAAGTGCAAAGAGAAAATTACCATGATGTTTTGGATTTCAGATTGTTTGACATCAGACAGGCTGATCTGTTTCGCAGCAACTGTTTCTCCAGTGCGCAAATTCAGTGCCTGCCGTACCTCGCCAAACGCGCCTTTTCCAATTACATTTCCAAGAGACTAAAGAAAAGAAAAATCAATAACTAGCCGCTGTAAGAGAGGCACCAAGCTTACATAGTTTCCTATTATACTCTTTTCAGGAATCGGTTTCCTGCCCGAGGAGAAGATCGAGCTCGGCGTTGACGGCGCAGATGGCGGACGCATAAGCCTTGATATGCTTTGTCCAGAGCTATTTAAACTGCTTTTGCGCATGAGATTGCTTTGCTGCTGCTGTTTTTTGGCACCGGTCGGTGAAAGATATGGCCAGGGCATGCCGGTCAACAGGCGAAACGGGAGTCATGTACAGTGGTCTAGCAGGGCGTCTGCAGTAGAAGTAAAAATGTACACTATATACAGTACAGGAAACCGGCCTGGTGTATTGTATATACAATCAACAGCAGCCGGATCACGACGAAGCAGCCCAAGAAGCGATTTAGAAGAAAGTAAACAAACGCGCGCCCGTTCAAGATCGCGTGGCTTGATGCGTGGCTTGATGAGTGGCTTGCTGTGGCTCGCGCCGGGGAACCCTCGACCGAACCGAGATTGACAATAGCCGACACTGCCTTGCGCTCCAATTGTTGGCTCTGCTCGGTGTTTGTTGATAAGATAGCGTTCTTATCGCTCTGTTCGGTCGGCCAAGCAGCTCCGTCCTTTATCTAAAGCAAGGAACCTCCACCATTCAGGCTCTTCCCGGCTCCGTCGCGGCCGCGAGTCCGCCGCAGCCCTCCAACCACCTCCCGCTCAAACATCTTCATCGGCCAGAGCAGCAATTCCGCGCTGTTGGCAGCCAGCTCCAAATGGACTCGACATTTACGGAACTGGCGGATCATGCTCTTGATTTGCTCAAGAGGTGCGTTCACCCTCGCTGAAATATCGTTGTCTCTCGCTGACAGATTGTTCTTGATAGTGCCTCTCCTGATCAGCGCATCATTATCGCAGTATGTGACTACGACGTCAATTGTCAAATGCGTTGTCTAATTTGATTTTATCAGGTTTCTGGGATACCCGGAAGCGGCAAGACCACGCTCGGAAACGTCAGTCTCGCTCAATTAAATTGCCTAATTTGCTCGCGTGCTGCTGATACTAATTGTCATCAACCAGGCCGTTCTCGACAAAATCAATCAACAATACGCATCCACAAACCCTTCATCACAAGCTAGAATTGCCGCATTTGTTCCAATGGACGGCTTCCATCTCACACGTGCAGCTCTTGCAGCAATGCCAAATGCCGAAGAAGCAATTGCCAGACGAGGGGCTCCATTCACTTTTGACCCTGACTCACTTCTAGCTCTTGTTCAAGAATTGCGAAACCCCATTACTTCCGACTCAAAGCCTATATTTGCGCCATCTTTTGACCACGCCAAAAAGGATCCTGTGGAAAATGACATAGTGATCCAGCCTAGCGATAGAATTCTCATTATAGAGGGAAATTACTTGCATTTAAACGACGCTCCTTGGAACAGCATTGCCAATCTCATGGATGAACTGTACGTATTGCTCGATTATCAAGAGTTCTTCCTACTGACCCTTCTATAGCTGGTTCGTGCGTGTGGATCGCAACATCGCCAGACGACGCATAATCAAGCGACACATCAAAGCCGGCATCGCCAAAGACGAGCTTGAAGCCGCTGCCCGAGCCGACGAAAATGATCTCGTCAATGGAGAATATATAATTACTAATTCCATGAAGCCTCATAGAATCATCATTAGCATTCAAGATAACAATTACTCTGACTAGAATATATTATCATCTTGTATTGTCTGTGTTGTGAATTTTCGTTCCTAATTGTGAGTTTATGGGGATTTATATATTTGTAGTTTATCCGGTTGCTTTGGGTGCTTTTAGATTCATCTACCATGGCGTGATTCGTTTGCTGATTCTCACTTGTCTTGTTTGGTTTCCTTTTCCTTTTGTATATACGTTAAGAGTGTTTCTAGATGTCGTTTCGTTATTAGAGCCAATAGCCATCATTCTATTTCATACAGTTCATCCGGTAGCATAATCGACAAATAACAAGAAAAACGCCAAAAACAATGAGATGATTATAATCATCTTACTAGCAAACCGATTCCGTTTCCGCGCACTCAAAAGCTCTTGATTGGCACTTTCAACAACGCCCATCGTATCGATCGAGTCAGCATACAGTTGCTCAGTAACTTCTGCCTGTTCAGCCAAGTGTGCGGCTAATTCACCTTGCAAACTAGCGATTTCGTAGAGCGATTTTTCTGCTTGTTGAGCTTGTTCGAGACGTTCCTGGAATTCGGCTAGCAGAGCTGTATTTTCTGATTCAAGTTGCTGCAGAAGTACAGGATCTGTAGTTACCGCCATTTCAGCTTCCTTCTTGGCATGTTCTTCAGAAAGTAACTCCTGCATTGTAATCGACGCTTGTTGAGCGGGACTCGTATCGCTTCCGTAGATACCTCCCGAAGAACGACTGTTGAGCATACTCTTTGCTTTCTCATTATCGCGTGCTAATCTGACTTCTTGCAATTCAGTCTGCAGCTCCGAAACCTCTTTTAGCGATTTATTTAGCATCTGTGTCATTCCTCTCCTATGCATAGCTAACGTTTTGCGGCCGCCGGCGTCCTCGGCTTCTTTTATAAACAGCTTTGCGAGAGTAGATTTAACAGACAGATGCCCATCTCCTTTGACTTCAAGTTTCTCGGCTTCCGCAGTCAGTCGTTCTAACTCTCGCACGCGGTTTGTACACCGTTGAATGATAAGACGTGATTCGTAGTCGATCTCGTCGCGTTGAGAGTTTGTTAGTGGTCGATTCGACCCCCGGGGCAGAGGTGATCCAAGAATTGAACTACTGGATGATAGTGCTCCGTGAGTAGATACGTTAAGATAAGCTGGTCGGATTGATATTAAATAGGCTTGCAGTGATATAATGTGGTTATACTGCTCTCGAATCAGCATTCTCATTTTTAAAAAATTGAATAGCAGATACTCACAATTTGACGAACCTCGTCGGTAAACGCATCACGCTTCTTTCTTTGCTGCTTTGTAGATGTCTCTTTATCGCCTGCTTCGTCTGTAATTTGGATCTCTGGAATATCAAGCGAACAACGGACGCCTTTCTCCTCTGCTGCTTTTCGACAGAGGTCGAAGAATAGAGCAGTTCGATCCATATCTTGCGTATTTTCTTGATTCCGGTGGACAGTTATGTGAAATGTTTTTGCAATGTGCTGTTTAGTATCTTTTCATAATATAAATCCGTCTCTATGGCGAGATATCGCTTACTGCTATCAGTCAATCAACGATCAAGAGGATTTGATAATCCGCCGCTGATCTGAGCTTTGGCTGCGGCTCAGGATTTCGGACGTTGCTTCGCTGGCTTTTTAGCTACTAATTTAATTGCCAGATATAGAAATTACACAGTCGAGTTGAGATTAACCAGAAAAAATATGAAACGCCATTGATTAAGCAATACAAAATAAAACAATTAGTAACTTTATCGCCAGTTTGAAGAAAGACCAAAAAGTACAGCGTACAATATACCACGGCATGCGCAACAATTCATGCTAAAACAAATACAAAGCCAAACTAGAACCATGAGTGTACTAAAAACAGCTTACTGGAATAATAAGCTTGCCGCAATCTCTACATTTCCGTTTGCTGTCCGTAACGCACTTATCGCTTCCTCGCGCGATACTCCCAAACTTTCCAATTGGGCAATATCTGTTTCTGAATGAGTATTAGGTGGCGACGAAGCTATATTCCTTGACGATGGGACGGGGGAAGATATTGAAGTAGAGCTTTTTCGTGGAGGCATCTGTGGAGAATATTCGGGGAATAAAGGCTGACTAGCCAATGGCGCACTCTGCGTAGACGGTTGCGACATCGACGCTTGCGATGTTTCGACTAGTCGCGACTGCGAAGAGTTTCCTTGCTCAAAACCTAACCTGTGCCTCTGTTGTTCTTCATAATGGGCTTGCGATTGTTGGAGCTCGCGTTCATGTTCTAATTCTGACCGTCGCGTGAGCTCTTCGACTTCAGCTTTAGAAAGATTATTCTCGCGTGCTTGGATCGGAAGATCCGCCTCTCCCAGGAATGGGACTTCTTCATCGCCAAATACTAGCACGTTGCGTTTGAGATCGATTGTTGCTTGATGCCGTTTAAGCACTAGATGTGTGAGCCTTCATCATACGAATACGACACCACTAAAAAGAGAAACACATACTATCAAGACCGAGAAGGAGATCGACGTTTTCTTTACCCTCCATGACAGTGAAACTGCAGGGTAAGAAAGCATTGCCAATTTTAAGTGGTGCAGAATGAATACGTCCTAGAATGCGCGCTGTACCGACACCACGGGCTACGCCCTGGAAATTTCTGTCTAGTAAGTACATCACGCTAGAATCAAGGTTAGTACTCAGTCATTTCCACAAACACGGCTGACAATAAACCAACTTACTGGCATTTTTCAGCGCAAGAGGGACTCATGATAGTTGCTTGGGCTCCGGAGTCCACGAAAGCTTTAATTTCATGACCGTTGACTTCGACGGGAACGTAGAGCATATGTACGCGTCCAAAGGACTCTGGATTATGTTCGAGCGCATTGTTGAGATTTTCCATTACCGCTTCCTGTTGGATCAGTTCCAGGATTTTGCGCTGGGACTCCTCGTTGTAAGGGTCATCATTTAGCCGTTTCTGAGTACTCATTAATAGCTATCCTCAATGTTCTAAAAGGCAGTAAATACTCACGAGTTCTCTTCTCTTAATTTCCTCTGATTCCAAACGGGATTCTTCAATCTGTGTCAGGAGTTCCTTAAATCGCGCCGGATCGTTGACCGCGTTCGCCAGATCTGGATATGTCTGCTGAACCAAATCGCACAGCGCCTGGTCGCCTAGCATCTGCATTCTGACTTTCTCAAAATCGTTCATCACTCCCGCCTGCTGGTGGTCAGCGGCGGCGTCAGCAGTAGACGGCATGTTCTGCTGCTGGGCCGGTGGCTGGATCCTGAGCATGATCATGTCGTAGTCTTCCATGTTGAACGATGACAGAAGCCGTTCGTCTCCCGAGAGCGTGTTCGTCCGGTAAAACAAGGTCTGGCTCTGCGATGGCACGCCGGATTCGGCTTCGATGTAGGCCCTGAGGTCGGAGAGGGTCATTGAGGGGGACACCTCGAGAGTGTAGATCTCCTCGGAGGTCTCTGCGGTGACGATGAGATGCATTGCGAGAGGAAGAAGGGCGCACGACTGCTTCGGGCGTAGCAGAATAGTCCAGGGCGTGTAGACGAGCGCAGCCGGGTCGAGATGGGCCCCGCAATAAGATAAGGCAGTGCTCGGCAGATAACAGAGCAGGCTCGACATTGGAAGCGCGAGGAAAGCTGGGACGAAACCGGAACTCTGCGCGCGGAGTTCCCAACCAGCCGCACGCCCTGCGTCGCGCCGGCCGCCATTGCCTCGTGTTTACCGCGGACTACGCTCAATCTGGGTCAAATAGACTGTTGTATTTATCTATAGTATACAAAGCGTTGGTCTGCACTCCTGCCTGCAGCGCGTGCTGCAGCAGGAGGGCGGTGGCGGAGCAAAATGACGCGTCGCTCGAACCAGTGACTGCGCCTTCATTCTTCGTCTTCACAACTTCAGCTTGATCCCGGCCTCTTGCGCAGCATCCAGTTGCATCCAGCGATAGTACCAGACAGACGGCACGATGGTGGCTGCGTGCCAGAGCGAGTGGGCGTCTATTGCGTCTAGAAATGGTGCAAAGTCGAAAAGCTCGAGGCTCATGGCTGCGCTCAGTAGAAGCACGTTCCCTAGTGGAACGAGCGATAGTCTGTCTTTCTTGCCCGAAAAGAAGTACGTTTTAACAGAGAAATATGTCCAGAGGAAGTTTTGCAGCAGGCCGACCACGACGTTGGCGGCCATGTTGTATGTATAGCTGAATCTGATGAACGACAAGTACGAGATATGTAAGATGACTGCGAGCACACATGCCGCCAGAAGCACTCGTCGTTGTGATCTCTTGGACGCCCTATCAAGCCTGAATATGCGCACCATTGCAAAGAAGAACCCGGTCATGACCGTGATCCCGGCTGAGAAGTAGTCTAATCGCTCAGTCAATGTGAAGTCCCGGCAGTGGAACACAGACGACCAGATCCATGCGTTCATTCCCACGACGGAAACCATAACATAGTACTTGCGCATATGGAACCCAGACCTATAATCGTCTATTTGTACCTTGGCCGACGTAAAATACTTAAACGCAATATAATGCGGCACGAAATTCAGTATGGAGAATATAACGGACGCGGGCTCCTGGATCCCCAGAACCCGCTTGAACGGCCACTTCCCATGGAATTGCACAACATCTAGGCCCGCATCAATTCTCTTTCGCGTTATGGATCGCTGGCACTCATAATCGCAGTTCTGCGGACAATCCCAGGCAAGTATTGTCAAATACAGCGGCAGCTCCGGCGACTCTTTGCACACCGAGCCAACACAGCTCGACACGCACTCGCGGAACTCAGGCAACCTGTCGCCTACAGACGCATAAACACTCGTCAGGCAGCATGCAAGCACCAGCAGGCTCGTCAATCCTATCTGCATGCTGCACTTATCCCGCGTATCTGTGTATTCGCATCAAAGTGCCCGCTGCCATATTAAAAACCAGAGCACGTGACCCAAAGAGTGATGTAAGACTGCGATCTGCTTCGACCTTCGCTCGGCCTCTGCGGACTATCTCAGTCTATCTGTATTTCTGTATTTTTCAGTAACTACTCCGGTTTATTAATACACTATGGATGAGCAGTACGATGTTATTGTTCTCGGTATGTTATCGTTGCAGAGATGCTCTTATCGAAGGCCATGGATTGCTAACTGTGATATCATTTTCTGAACAGGCACTGGTATGCTTCGCTCACTCTATTCTATTGGCCGTAGTACACGGAATACTAAACAATCTGACGATAGGCTTGACCGAGTGCATTCTGTCTGGAATCTTTAGTGTTGAAGGAAAGAAGGTTCTTCATATTGACCGGCAGGACCATTATGGAGGGTATGGCTACTTCCCCATGAGCGATTAGTTGACTGCAAATGCTAATTCATTTAATAGAGAGAGCGCCAGTTTGACTCTGTCACAAGTATGCTTTACTATATTTGCCTAATCTATGGCATAGCTCACCCGGTTTAGATTTACGAAAAATTCCGTCCTGGTGAGCCAGTCCGCCAAAGCCTCGGTCGTGACCGCGACTGGAACGTCGATCTGATTCCCAAGTTCTTGATGGCCAACGGTGAATTGACCAACATTCTCATGGTATGGCACTCTTTCTTGACAATTGAGCAAATCCAGCTGACATGTTAACAGCACACCAATGTCACTCGCTACATGGAATTCAAACAGATCTCTGGCAGTTTCGTCTACCGTGATCGTCGAATTGCCAAGGTCCCCTCCAACGAGATGGAAGCCATTCGATCTCCTTTGATGGGATTATTCGAAAAGCGTCGCATGAAGCGCTTCTTTGAATTTATCAGCAACTACGAGGAAGGCAATCCTTCAACTTACCAGGGTCTCAACTTAGACCGCAACTCGATGCTCGAAGTCTATACAAAGTTTGGGCTCGAAGCTGGAACAAAAGATTTCATTGGTCATGCTATGGCTCTTTACCTCGACGACGATTATCTGACTAAACCTGCTCGTGAGACTGTTGAGCGTATTTTGCTCTACGTAAAGTCGATGGCCCGCTTCGGTAAGTCTCCTTATCTTTACCCTCTCTACGGCCTTGGCGAACTTCCCCAGGGATTTGCTAGACTGTCCGCTATCTATGGTGGTACATACATGCTTGACAAGCCTGTGGATGAGATCATATACGAAGACGGTGTCGCAGTTGGTGTGCGCTCTGGAGAAGAGATTGCGCGTGCAAAAATCATTATCGGTGACCCTACTTACTTCCCGACTAAAGTTCGTCGAACTGGTAAAGTCATCCGAGTGATTTGCGTTCTCACTCGTCCGATTCCCAACACGGATAACGCGGACTCGCTGCAGATTGTACTGCCACAGAATCAGATTGGCAGAAAGCATGATATTTACATAGCAATGGTTTCTTCTTCTCACAAAGTTTCGTCCGAGGGACACTATCTTGCCATTGTATCTACTATCATCGAAACCGATAACCCGTTGAACGAAATCACTCCCGCTATGCATTTGCTTGGTCCCATTGTCGAGAAATTCGTTGGCATTACTGATATACTTGAGCCTATTGAGGATGGCACCAAGGACCATGTTTACATCTCCAAGAGTTACGATGCTACAAGTCATTTTGAGACCACCACTGATGACGTTAAGGATATTTACGAGCGGATTGAAGGAAAGCCTTTGGTTCTTAAGAAACGTCCAGTTGACGATGAAGATAACTTCACCGCCGAGTAAGGCGTGTCTCTCTTTGTATATTTAGTAGAGGTCTTATATGCCAAAAGTAGAGCTGTCTGATAAATATACATTAAGTGAATTGTCAAAGTATCTCTTATTTTATCTGGTTTGGAGTAACTGGCCACATTCATTTAGTAACACTAATTAATGAACTGTACATCCATTAAAGAGTTACATGGGTCATTGTAGTTAACTTCGGGTATCTTTTATGCGCTCACATTTAAGCACGATAGGGGTATACTAAGCACATTTTCTATGTAAATAAAAAGCTGGAATGTGGTATAATAGCACAGCGCAAATCAACTTTTCAGCGTTGACAGGACAGACCAGAAATCCAACGAAAATAAAACAAATCAGTTCCTTTTTTACGCAGATTCACGCGAACTGCTTCTCGTCTTTCCAAAATCTCAGCTCAAAATCTGAGTATTCTTCAATTTCGATTCTCGGTAAATCTGTATTAGACTGCGCACCTTCCCATGATACATTCCGTAGGGCATCATGAGCTGTACCTCTATCTAGTACAGATCTATGAATAAACTCTCTCGTCAGGGTATCGTCTGAGCTTTGGGTATATCTTTTTGTGCGCGGTCTTCGGATCTTTCTGATCAGTGTTTGGATTGCGCGACCTGATCTCATCAATGTTGCGTGTTGACAATTTTTGAACTCGGCATCATCTGGCTTATACCCTCCAACCTGTCTTACATGTCGTCCCAATAACAGCCACAACATGTATTTACCCGAATAAACATCACATACTGGACCGTTATACCACGGGCTTTCCAATTGCGAAGGAAATTGCCGTAGCGAACTCAATGGGGGATGAAACCCGTCCCCACCATATCCCGATCTTTCATCTCCATCTCGCGCGATTCGCGCTGCGCGGATATTCGAATGAAGATAATCCTCGTCAAAGTCGAGCAATGAACGCGACTTGGCGACCATCCAGATCAACGTTCCGTCAGAAAGGACATTGGGCGATTCCTCTAGTCTGCGAGGTGATTGGGGATTTCGGTTTCGCATCGAAGAAACGACGCGATGGAAAGAGTCGAATGCGCGAATGATTCGAAATGAAGACTTTGAGGTTGTCGTTTCGGAATGAAGCAAATTGCTCCCAGGGATCTCACTGCCCATGTTTCCACCTCCGATGTTTATATGTGCACCAGTGAACCAGACTTGTTTGTAATTTTCTATATTTGGATTTGTGTCGTTGAAGAACCACATTGTAGGATAAAATGGAAGACGAGATTCGTCGAGTGCGAGCGCGTGGTATGCGTGTTCAACGCCTAGCGAATTATTAGAAAACCATCACAACTTCCTTACTATACTACTTACGTTCGTTCAGCTGCAGATTCAAGAAGGAATACTCGTTTTGGAAAAAGGGCAGAAACGAAGGCACACCGAGAGTGCCAACCGTATCAAAGCATCCTATAAATCTAACCCGGATCTCCTCGCCGGGGATTAGCATTTCGTTCTTTAAAAACTCGGCTTTGAGACTCGTTAATGTTTCCTTTCTCAACGCGGTGTCTAAAGATGAATATGCTCTGAACAACTCTGGAAATCGAGCCATTCCCGGTTTTTTTAGGATCCCGAAACCTAGAATAAAACTGCAAATCGACCGAACCATATACGCGCCTCTGGAAAACCCGTAGAAGAAGAGCTCGTCGCCAGGGATGTAATTGTATGAAATAAAGCAATATGCCTGTTCAACTTGATCTATAAACCCGTCTCCCACCGTTGCTACAAACATTGTCAACACACGTTAAATCACTAAAAACAAAACATAAAAGAAATCCTCACCTCCCCAGAAATTCTTCCAGTAATCAGCCCGCGTGGTTCCAATTCCCGGCTGATAATATACAATTTGGGGTATTCGTCCATCTGTACTCTGCGTCTTTATAGCCCTGGCCAGACGCGTAATATTCGAAGGATAACAACTCCCATATCGTAATGAATTCTGCCATGTTCCTAAAGGTATCGTTTTAATAAACTCAAACTCATGCAAGATCATAGACGCGAAGAGACTGGACCATCGCAGAGCACTACTAAGCGTCGTTTAGATTGGTTCTGTATCTCGTTGCTGCAAAATGCAAATCGTGAGGTGCCAAATGTAGCTCTATATTTGTCTGCCATGCCAACGCGTAACCGGTACGGCTTTTCTATCTCATTCGAGACCGAGAAGACTAGAAGTCGTGTAAGTAGGAACATGAAAAATATGGTTTTCACCCATGTTCACATTCAGACGGGCGACTTTCTCCTTTCAACGAATTCAACATCGCAGGCATTATGGACAGCTTTTACAAATCGATATAGTAAGAACTTATTTTTAATTATAGTATACAGTAAACTTTCTTCTCACTTCATCAAATAACAGCACCAAATATGCAGATTTGAAAACATTCCATTTCATCAAGAACTATACAGTCAAGGAGACAAAAGCGAACACAAAGAACGAAAACATCGTCTACCTACGCAATAGCTTGGTAATACAAAACGTATTCCTTTTTAACTCTTTCCCAGGTACTTGTATCAAAGAATATGTATATTCCCCGCTCGTAGTGCACATTCTGCTGTATGGGTTCGGCGCCGGGATCTTTGGTCAGCCAGACTTTTAGTTCTTTATGATACCGCCAATTACGCGCCGTTAGCTCGGCAGCAGCCGCTTCTTGCATGTAATCTCGTGGCATCGAGTAAAAGATGTAGAATAGTGTCTCGTCTGTGAAAGTGGAAATCTTAGTCTGTTGAGGCGGAGCCGACTGTACGTGGTAGCATGCTGGAAGATGGAAATCAGGCTCGACTTTTGAATTCGAAGCTTCTGCCCATGGCGAAGCAAACGTTAAGGAAAGCGGTTCGGCACTATAACCCTGTTAGTTTCCACATCAGCAGCAGCTCATTCTAGATTTGTCGACTTACTCAGGCTGATTTAGATTAAGACCAAGAGTTGTTAAGTCACTACCCATCGCTAAGAGCGCGAGATCGTTATTACTCTCCATCTTCATGAAATTCATTAGACCACTCAATCCAAATGGCATAGTTTCTCCTTTGATCTCTTTGGCATCTGAATTCCTATCTTTGCTGTCATCGTCAAGAGTCCTTGACTGCTGCTGTACGTTCCACCCATCATTTGCATTCTGACGCAGCATGTTGGCATACTCGTGCTCCAGTCGTTGCTGCTCTCCATAATCTCGCGATCCTTCATCTGGATGCGTACCATTCGTACTGTTACTTGTGGTACCAGGAGCACCCACAAGCGATCCTACCGAGTTGCCGATGAAATTACTGTTGAGAGCGTTGCTTCCGGTTGCACTATTGCTTCCAAGGCCAGTCAGCGGACTATCTGGCCAGTTTTTGTCATCGATCTGGTCGCCTTGCGTTGGAAGGAGTCCAACTTGCTGCTGCTGCTGCTGCTGCTGCTGTTGCTGCTGAAATTGTAATTGCTGTTGCTGCGATTGCATGTAGAATTGTTGCTGATGAGCTGTGTCTAAACTCTGCTGTTGCGCAAGACCTGGAGGCCCTGTTCGTGATACCATCGGCATAGGAGACTGTGTTCCGGGTCGAGAGGTATACTGCTGCTGACCGTTGAACAAAGAACTGCTTCCGTTGCCGTTTGCGGAGCTGGTCGGGTACATTTTGGCAGTTGCCTGACCTAATGTAGGAAACTCGTTCATGTCCAGGGTACCTAGTCCGGCACTACTCGATCTTACCGTAGATGATGGCTGAGCCAGACTTGGCTTTCCGAATGATCCTGTTCCCCATAATGGTACTTGGCCTAGTGCAACACCTAGCGTTAGCATATGATTGAGAGACACCCGCGTGGATAGAATCTCGATCCAGATCTGAAGCGTGAAAAGATACAAACGATCTTACCTCGCTGGCTGTTTACAGCGGCTGAAGCAGCCGAGACAGCGGCTGAATTTATAGGCTGCTGTTGCATGCTACCAGGTCTGTTCATCGAACTAATTACGTTCGAAAAGCCGTGCGAGCGATTTTGTGGTAGCTGGCCTGCAAGCAATTGCAAGTTAGCATGTCTGACAGACATTACATCAGCACGCTAATGAATACCTGATCGATTCATCGTTTCATAAACTTGCTATCCGAAAATCAAAGGAAAAGTACTCGTGCTTCATATAGCTATCGCAAAACAAAATTGCACTCGTTCTCCAATTTGCATTAATGTCAGCGTTTGACGTCTTTCCGCAATTTCTGATCCCGCAAGATCAAACAATGAACAATACACGTTGAAGCTGGCTCGGCAGAAACAATATAGAAAGCGATTGATATCACGTTGAAAGTCTCAATAAAGTCTTGCTATAAAATCAGGGTTGGGGCTTATTGACTAAGGGTTAGGCGAAGAAGCGACCTGCACACTCGCGAAGATGTCTACGTTTGTTTATTTTGACGAATTTGTTCAGATTCGAGCGTAAAAAATGCCGAAGAAAGAAGAGAAAGAGATATCCGAGACGGTCGAAACTGAGAAGAAAGGGGTCGTTATCGAGAAGGATCCGGCCGTTTCTGCTGAGAACAATGAGGAAGTCGAAACTATGGCTGATCCAGCAGGGACAAGCAATCCAGTTCTGAATGCTGAGTCCACTGAGCCTACAGATGTCGAAGGTATGTTATCAACCGATACGATTGGGGATAAACAGGCTTGCAACAATTCTGACGGATGATCTGTAGATCAACCAACAACTAAGAAACAAGAACCTGAGAAAGCAGACGATTCCATAACGCAAACATCGATAAGTTCTCGCAAACGTGGTCGCGATTCTTTATCTCCAGCCCAAGAATCCGAAAAATTACCAAAATACGAAGAAGTAGCGCAGAAGAGAGTACGTGCGGATTCAGTCGAGGCAGAAAAGGAAAATCAAAAGGAGAACGAGTCGCCAGCAGACAAGGCAGTAGATGAATCTGCCAAGGACGGCGAAGAAACGACAACAAAAGCTGAAGAAAAAAAAGAAGTCTCAAAGGAATCCACCACTGAGGGCGAGACGAAAGAAGAGAAACCCGACACACCTGCTGAATCCACAAAAGAGTCAGACCCAAAATCAAAAGCTGAATCAACATCAAAGCCTACCCCATTTAGTTTCTATGCAGCCTCAGGCGCGTCATCTACTTTTGGCAATTCCCCAGCAAGAACAGCGTCTCCTTTTTCCTTTGGGTCATCATTATTTGGATCGAAACCTTCTGATGTAAGTAATTATATCCCTGGCACGTCTTTCCAGTATTTTAACGCATGTATATCAGTCTTCGGCACCTAAACCCTTCTCATCGTTTGTGTCTTCAAATCCATTTTTAACTGCGTTCAAAGATACGCCTAAAGTCAGCCAATCTGCCGAAAAGGACGAGAGTAACGACAAAGCCGACAACGATGACACAGCCACTGACGATTTCGAACCGTACGTCCAGCTCAAACTAGAAGAGCAGAAAGTCGAAACCGGCGAGGAATCAGAAACATCTCTTTTCAGCTGTCGCGCCAAACTGTACGCTCTCGATCCGACTAAATCTGCTGAAGGATGGAAAGAAAGAGGTGTAGGCAGTCTACATCTCAACGTCAAGAAATTCTCTGACGAGGCGGATTCTGAAACCACACCGGTTCCAACTACGGATTCGCCAGATCTAGAGAGTGAAGAGTCAAAATCAGCCACTCGAGCGCGAAAGTCAAAGGCTCGTATAGTCATGCGTTCGGATGGTGTCTTGCGAGTTATTCTAAATCTACCTATTTACAAAGGCGTGGAAGTGATGCAGGGTATGAAAAGTTCAATGGCGAGTGAGAAATTCGTTCGAATCTCGGCGTTTGAGAATGGTGCACCGATGCAATATGCTCTGAAAATGGGACAGGAGAACACGGCAAAAGAGCTATATGAAAATCTCAGGAAGCAGTTGGATTCTTAAACTACTTTTATGCTGACTGTCGCCCGGTGGTCTCTGTGTTGTACATTATCTCATCTCGTGCTGCATTTATGTAGAAGTTAATAAAAATCGGATTTAATATTGACTATCAACTATGACACTTCTACTTCATTCATATAAAAAAATAAAAGACGGCAAACAAAACCGGTAAAAGTACATATTTAACAAAGAGGCAAGTATTTAATTAGAATACCCAGTTCTCATCTGCCGACTCAATAGCCCACTTAAACTTCTCTCTCAATGTCTTTGAGAACAACTTCTCAATCGGAACATTGAACTTCTTGGAAAACATAACAGTTAGTCTGGGATCAATATAATTAATCTTACTAGTCGTGAGTGCGACTGTCGAGTTATCTTCTTTATCCTTAAGTTGAAGCGTAGTATTAACAGCTCTTTCCGTCAATTTCTCGATCTGCTGTTGCAATTTTTCAGCACTTGAGGCCGACACAGTCGGTTTTTTGAAATCCGATTTCTGCTCCTTTTTGTATTCGGCGGCAAGATCATCGACGGCTTTCAGCTTTTCTTTCGTTTCCCTTTCAATTTCTTTTTCTGAGAGCCCTTTTTCGCCGTCAGCCATTCGCTTCTCGTTATCTTTCAGAACTTTCTTCGTGATTTTCTCACGTTCGCGAGTGATGATAGTCTCAATCAATCGATCAATAACCTCATCAGTGAGTTCTGGATCACGTTCGAAGAATTCCGGATCTTTCTTTTTCATCGCAGGTTCAAGGTGAGCAAGTTGCATTTTCAAACGATACCTCTGGAATTTGATCTCCAAAATCTTGTCCTCGATCTTTCCAACTGACTGTTCGTGAGATTTAGACACTGTACGTTGATGATTACACAAGATTGCAACAGCGCGGTTTGCGCCGTTAAATGCAACCATCTTCTCGTTAACGGTGCCTCGGTTGTGAATCTTGTTCAGTTGGTCTTGCATTGTCTTTGAGGCGTTGTATGTACGGAACACTTTGGCGGTCAATCCGGGCATGTAATTTTGCAAATGCTTATTGAGCGTAGGAGGATCAAGACGATCGAATATATCATCTCCTTCGCGTTTCGGAGGACGTTTGAATAGCTTCAGATTTTTGTAAACTTGCTGATCCACCTTGACTTCCTGGTAAAATCTAATAGAATCTTTGCCCAGAAAATCAAACACGACAATATTGGGCGGTTTAAACGTGATATGCTCATATCTCAACGAGCAACAACCCACAGTATCAGCTTCATCTTCACCTTTCTCACCACCGGCTCGCAAGGCAAGAACATCTATCAAATACATCGCCGTAGCACGTTGACGATTAACCATTTTCTCATCTTTCAATTCCCGTCGATAATCTTCGCGAATCGCATCGATATGGTCTTTCAACTGACGAGCTTTTTCAAATTTCTTAAAATCACTCATACCTTTCAGCGAACTATTTGCAGCTAAGAAAACATACTTTGTAGCTCCGTTAATGTTCTCTTTCCAAGTAGCTAGCCAAGAGACGGTATTGTCGTGCTTCACTTCAGCCCACTCATGTCCCTCAGGTGGTTTCGGAATCTCCGCCTCGGCACCAATATTAATCGTAACTTGCTCAGGCATAACGCGTGCTTTCAATTTTCCGGTCTTTGGATGAGAGCCACGGCCACGGAAAAGACCGGGCGGTTCAATTCGAAAGTTGCCAACAACTTCTTTACGGCCATCCAAGAGGCACACTTTGTACATTTCTTCAACTTTGTCCTTCTCCGCTTTGATTCGCTTTTTCTCCGCATTCGGAATGTTTTTCTTTTCAATCCTTTTAGCCTCAAAGTAATTATACATGTCGGTAAAATCACATTTCTCAAACTCTGTAATCTTGACATCCTAAAACAGAAATTAGACTCTTAATTTGTAATATGACGCACAAGAAGATAAATTAATACGTACCGCACCGCCAGCTTTCTCCAAAACAGCTTTGAAATCGTTAAAGAAGTTCTTTTGAAACACCGGATTCTTTGCATGCTCAGTCTCCAACATGGCGCCAAAAAATCCAGCAACTTCTTCAGCTTCGACAGGCAAATTGACGGGCTTTCCATCATAGCGCAACTTGACGTGAGCTGGTAAGGGTTCATATGGAGGCGGGAAAAGCACACCTTTATGCGAAAGTGTGGTCCATTTGACCGAGCCGTCATTCTGCTCCGCTTCCCACCATCTATACGCTTCCTCTTCTTCTTTTTCGAGCTCGGTTTTCAATTCATCATCGGTCGGGGAAAGTTTCTTAGTTGCTTTCTTTTCTGATTTGACTGATTTGCCGTTCGTAGTCCCATTTACTTTGCCGTTTGCTTTGATAGCCGGGGCAGTCGATGGATGAGGTACAGACTTTTTTTCCGATTTCCGTTTCTTCACGACAGTAGTAGATAATTTCGTAGTCGTTTCTTTCACTTTCTTCCCCCGTTTTGTCTAGTACCACCAAGTCACGTTAGCATACTGGCCCTGGTTCATTTCACAAATCAAACTTACCAATGGAATCTCATCTTCAGAGAAATCAGATTCCTGAATTTCAACCTTCATCTTGCGTTTTTTGTTCTCCACTAAAAAGCCTACCAGTCAGTCTCCCTTAGATTTAGATAACGTATCATCGCAGAACTATGCAATAAAACCAACGCGTGTGTTACGCGTAAACTAATCGAAAAAGCATACCCTGCATCCGCTTCGACAACGGGACATCCTCATCAGAAGAATCAGGCATATCGTAATCCTTACGCTATTTCAAATGCGCGGAAATTTGACGAAATATATAAACTCTTGCGTTGTGGCGAATTATTCGTTCTTTGCGACAATCACCCAAAGAGCCAGGCGTACGCGTTAAAGTGACGTGAAGAACGATGCTGGCGAGTAAAAATACAGTAAAGTTACAAAAAGGAAATCCTGTGCACGAGTATCTATAAGCAATAGCTCCAAAAGCACAGAAAGGCCAGATCAAACAAAGGGAACAGCACGCGAACGCGCAGTGAAGTCGAGGCCTGATCTTGAACGAAGAACGAACCAAAAGCACTGCCTAGGGCTAGTGGGCACTTATATTCTGGATCTGGACTAGGGTTACATAACCGTCGTATTGTTGTGGGTTTAGCTACTTTTTCTTCCTTCATCAGATTCATTAACAATGTCCTAATATAATACAGCTTTCGTAATTACAAATATGATAGCTTGATAGTGTGGCAACTCTGACAGATATGAACAGCAGATGCGAAATACCAGATTTTCGACTTTCCATCAACATGAACAATGTGCGAAATAGAGTTTTTATATACAAAAAGGGATCGCGCATGCAGAAGAGAACAAAAATAGCAATGAAGCCAAGGTGTGCAAAATATTATCATGTATAATGCATAAGAAAAAATGGAAGATATACTCCGGTAAATGTTGCGCGATGTATAGATGTCTATTGCACGCCTTTATTGCGAATCTCTTCTAGTCGAGGATACAATGAGCTGCCCATCTTTTTAATAAATGAGTCGTTGCTGGTGGTAGTATAATGCGCCACGCTTTGCAACACTGACTCAAGCATAGACTGGTTCGTCTGACTGACAAGGACTGCGCTCATTCCGTTGTTAAGTACAGCGAGCAAGAATCCAAGGTACGCCTTCTTCATATCAGTCTGTTGAATTTCTTCATCCGTCGATCCGTTTGCCGAGACACTCAGCGAATAAAATATGTTTGTAAGCAGAGGATTTAAGATCCGATCCAGCATATCAAACATTCCAGATTCGCTCTTGAAACTATGAATTAGCTGTCCCAAAAATCCCATGAAATCAATCAGCTCGGAAGTGCTGCTCTCAGACAGTAATCGGGTAACAAGAATTGGTATCTCTGGTAAAATTGACTGCCCAAGAATCGGCACCATTCGCGCAAACGCGAAGCGTCCTGCTTCCCGAATAATCTCTAAACCAGATAACGTTTCCAGCGATACTAGAATAGCACGGCTGGCGAGAATGAACTGTTCACGAACTTGATCAGTTACCCGCTTGCCGCCATCGGCAATGCCTCTTGCAAACGTGCCAATTGCCATGATATCATGATGTACTTGTAGTGCTAGCCGGGGATCTTCAGGAGCCCGAGGTAGACTTTGCTCCATGTCGGCAAAGATAGGATTCAAGATATTCTAAATATGATCAGTCAGTTCCCCAGACTTACGCGATTCGATTCTATAAATACCTTGATCAGCGCAAGCTGCTTATCATCAGGCACGGCTTCAACCGAAACAAATAACCCCGAAGCTTCAAAAAGATACAACCGGCCATCGATATTATCCGAATCACTAGCGCCCAGCTCCGAAATATCAGACTCATTATCCTCCCGCGACGCAATCTCGGCTCGAATAACGAGCAAATCACCAATCGCGTTCAACGCAGTTTCAGCAATGTCGCCAATCATCATCTTACAGAGCTTAATAAATCTGTAGAACAAAAACCATGATCGAACTTGCACTTGCGGGTATGAGCTGTGGATTCCAACTCCAGATACAAAGATCTCAAGCATTCGAGGGATTAAATGCTGATGGGCTTCGAAAAACTTGGGATTTTTGACCACAAGTTCCATATACTGTAAGTTAATAGCCGGGTGTCCAATCGACAAAACATTAGACCCAGTCATTCGTAACAGCATCGAATTCAACAATCCAACGGCTTTTGAGTTTTCTTGTCCTTTAGCAGGTAGTGCAGCCGCATTTCGCAGACCGTCGCTATATGCGCCCAGTTCGAACAATCCTAGCTCGACTTCTCGCCAATCCTGTTTTGTGAGACAATCTAATACGACATTCGAAACTGTATCCATAAACAAACCCTCATCGATAGCGGCAACAGCGTCCTGAAACAATCGTAACCGCGCTCTAACTTCAAGGAACTCGTTTTCAGAATCATCCGAGCCATTGTGAAAACTCATCGTTTCGTCGTACTTGAGTTTCCGAATTACTGTATTCAAAATAGATGTGACCATCGCCATTCGACTAGGCGTCAATTGCCTATTCCGTTTCTTTTCTTTCCGAAGTAATGACAGAAGATCGGCAATAGTCGGGAACACTTCCGATGAGGTATCGTCATACTCGTTGGATAAAAACGTTATGGCGAACGGCATATATTGTTGTAGTAGATTCTCCGCATTTTCCATCAATCGCGGATCCGATTGACTCTGTAATACGGGTTAGTATATGAGTCTAGTCCTTTTAAACAAAATCTCTTACCTCATCTAGAATTTTGATTAGATCCTCACAAACGACATTCGTAAGCCGAGCAACTTTCTCCGTGAATTCAGGATCTGACCCCAAGGGTAATTGACTAATCAACTGCGGTAAACTCAACAGACCAATCAATTGCAATTTATCTGATGATTTCATCTTCTTGCTCACAATCTCTGATAATGTATCGCAAGCTGCTCCTCGTAAGGATTCATTGCCTAGGATTCCAAAAATGATTTGCATATATTGCGGTGTAACAATCAGTGAGATATCAATCCAGGCTATCAAATTAGTTAGCAGCAAATTCGATATAAGAACTAACGCTGTGTACTTACAAACCCAAGATCCTATAACACGCAAACAATTTTCAGTAATAAGATAGCCATCTTCTCTATTCGTCCACCGGATCAGGATTTCCCGCCACGCATTAGCCAACTTCGCCATGTCGCCGACTCGTATCTCATCTTTTATAGTAACATTTCGCCGGGCATCGTCGCTCGATCGCTGAATTAGGGTATCGGCAATTTCATCATGTTGTGAAAGAAGAACGCGGAGAAATAACTGGAGCCCTCGGGCGTTTTGGAATTGTCCGCCAATTGAAGATAGCGCAATTAAATCATCGTAGAAAGAACGCCACGTGTGGGGATAGGAGAGGAGGAAGAAGTAGGTTATTGTTTGTGCTAGTTTATTTTGCATGACTATTCCTCAGTTAGAATTGTGCTAGGAATGGCGGAGACCACAATGACTTACAAACCGCGTCGGTTTCGGATGAATCCTGTGGACTGTACTCTCTCTGGATATAGGATAATAAGGCGTCTTTGACGTACGATAACGACGATTCGTTTAACAACTCGTCGTTGCCATTGAGTCTAATTATACCCCATTAATTAATACGTCGTTCATGTTTCCTTAAAAAAAAAAATTTCCAACCGTTTAACAAGGGCATCGTCAACAACCTGCAGAGCAAAGAAACGAACAGCCGGCGACCTGAAAGAATCGATCAATGAACACGTTCACTCATTATCTCAACAAAGAGTTACGTACCGCTTTCTGCCACTCATAAACAGTGAAAGGCACACCTGCCATCCATCATCTGATTCTTTGATCTGATTGCAAAACGCCATAGCCTGGTTCACTCACAGTCAGTATATCGAATAAGTACACTCAAATTCCGATTGGCAATTACCTGTTGTTTTAGATTTGAGTCTACGTTGCCACTCAAGGCAATCTCCACCGCCTGCTCAACCTGATCCTCCATTTACCACGCTAGTAAAGTGTACTATCTGTAGAATCTGAGAAGGAAAGAGGCGAAGATCGGGTATAACTAGCTCCAGTAAGGAATCTAAAAGAAAAAGAGAAACACTGCTATGAATCTCTATCTCGCGCGCCGAAATAAATAAAATGAGCAGTTAATTAGTTTCGCACTCGAGCTGCACAGAGAACTTCACGAGGTGACTGCGAATTGCAATGGAGGCGAGATTGAAGATCAAAGGGTTCTAGGATTTGGAGAAACAACACTTTAGTTGCGAGAGGACCTTCGAAGCTATGCCGTGTCTTGATTTTTTTGGCCCGTCGAAGGAGGGTAACTAATTTAAGATGGCCGGGTTACTGGACCGCGCTGATTTATTTGTCGTTCAAGGCATATTCGTGAATTATCCGGAAATATAATAAATCTTGTTTCAATTGAGAAGAGTACAGGTTTTTATCGTCAACTAACAACAATGGTAGACGGTATAGAGCGCACATAGAAAGGCGGAAGCCGGCGTAGAAAATGCATAGGCTATATCCATTTCCATGGTTCGCGGGATATAGAAGAGACGTCAATATCCATGCATTCAATGGTACTGAAGCAAAGAATTTCTGATGTACAAATTTGTTAAATGAGCTGATAAAGGGAAATGGTATTAAGAGAAGTGAATGGCTTGAACGGAGTATAATGAGCAAAATAAATTGTATCTGATCGGTGGTGTTGTCATTTCTTTGAAATGTTGTCGCCAGAGACTCAATTCAGAATCAAATTCAAATATGAAGCAAGCCAGTGTCGAATTTTTATACTACCGTTACGTCTTTTCTATATATCAGTTATATATGCTCAAGTTATTGAACTAGACTATATCACAGCCTGTCAATCAAATACCTTTATCGCGAATATCAGCGACACAAATGAATGCACCAAAACACATGAATACATTTATCCATAATTTCTAGGAATTGATTTAAATAAAAATCATGGATCAATTTTTGTCGAGCTATCGTAACTGAGATATTGATGACCACGGTCGCTCCGTGAAAGCCGTGTTCCCCTTCCCGCACGCTCCTTCTCGTTTAATAAGCACACATCACTTATCTTCGTTTATTTTACAACGGCACCGATTTCCGCATATGACTTCGAGTCTTCGGCATCATTGAATTCAACTCAACTCAGCTGAATATTCCATATAGCCAAGTCGCTCGGCTAATATCTGGTGCGGCTCAACGCCGTGATTAACCGACTCTACTTCAACTCCCCTGCTACAATACAGTTACAGTAGATTCCACTACACCGTATTAGATGGCATACTCAAATGGCATTTCCTATTATAACTATATATCCTTTAATATCCCATGCACAAAACAAAACTATAAAAAATCACAAGCCTTATAAACAATATAGAAAACCAGCTGCATACGACTAGAATGCAAATCTAAAATGATTCTTTTTTCATGTGAAAAAGTTCATCGCAAGTTCATCGCATTCGCAAGATCCGCGACAAATTGCATAATGTACATGTATAAAGAAAGTATGATTCAACAAATGTCACCTTTATCGCTAAGGCAAATAGTAAAAATCACAAAACATCAATAATTAAATTAGCGATCGTTCCCGTGTACACAAACCTGATCATTTCGGTGCAACAAATTACATAAAAACCACAATAGCTCCTTTATTTTTTAAACATCAAGCTTCTTCTCAGATGACTCCGATGAGGCCTCAGCTGACGGACCACGGTAGTTATACTCACCATGGCACTCCTCGGCGATCTCCTCAAGAGTTTTCCGCTTAGTCTCGGGAATCAAGAACGAGCAGAAGAAACCGAGGACCATGAAAAGAGCAAAAATCTCCATGACATGGTTCAACCAACAGCTACCACCGGGGCATCCGTGAGTACGGAGAGGAGCGATGGCAGTCTGGGCAATGATAGCACCAATCTTACCTGATCCCGCCGACAGACCGTGAGCGGTCGAACGGTAGCGCGTAGGGAAGACCTCACCGGGAACAATGAAGGTGGTGGTGTTGGGTCCCCAGTTCTCAAAGAGCTGGCAAAGAACATAGAGGCCGAGAAGAGCATGACCAGAAAGCTTGTGGTAGGCAAAGCCAATAATGCAGAAAAGAACAGTCAATAAAGCGAATCCGATAATCTGGAGAGGTTTCCGTCCGACAGTGTCGAGAGTGGCGACGGCGAACCAGTATCCGGGAATGGCACCAGCGCAGGTAAGAATAATGTTACCGACGCACACGTTGTAGATGTTGTCGTAAACATTCTCCTGACCAGCGTAGCCAATAGCCGAAAGAATGGTTGAGTTGTTCAAACCAAGACCGTAGAAAGCAATGTCGAGGAAACACCACGAACCGGCAGTTCCAATAAGAATCTTTCCGTGCTTCCATTGACTAAAGTGGCCGAAAAAGTCGTTCAACGACGCCTTGGGAACTGAAAGCTCGACAGCAGCCTCGGGTCCTTCAACGTCCTTGAGGGCCTTGATTTCGTCGGCGTTGGCATTGCCCAAGTGGCCGGTGACATAGCGATTGATATCAGCCGTGGCCTGATCGACCTGGCGAGCAACATCGAAAGTATAACGAGGAGTTTCAGGAATAGTGAGACGGAAGTAAAGGGCGCAGCAGGCAGGAACACAGCCGAAACCAACAACAACACGCCACATCTTGTCGTTGGCGACCTGGCAGTTATCGAGACACTCGGCTGTAGTGTTGGCAGCGGACAAAGTGCCCTTGAAACCACGAGTGACAATCAAAGCGACGATGGCAGCGGTAAGCTGGCCCCATCCCTGGTTGGCGAAAACAGCGCCCATGATGGCACCTCTCCATTTGGTGGTGGCAAATCTAAGGAAAAAATTAGAACCTGCGTTTTTCTGTAAACAAAACCAAAACAAGAAAAACATACTCAGAAGTAATGATGGAAGAAAGAGGATAATCACCACCGATACCGATACCCATGATGACACGCCAGAAGGTGAGAAGGCCGATGATGTTGACACTAGGACCCTGAGCTGAGAGACACTGACCAATGGTTCCAACGATGATAATCATGAGCTCGACACCATAGATGCGCTTACGACCGATGCGGTCAGCGAGCCATCCGAAGAAAACCTGGCCGACGACGGTTCCGCCCGAGGTGGCGACTTTGACGGCGGTGTCGGAGTTGGTGGGAAGTTTTCCGCCACGCTTCTGGAAGTACGCGTAGCCGAGCATGGTGACCGCGATGTTGATGGAGAAGATGTCGTAGGCATCGGTGAAGAAACCGATACCGGCGACGACGATGGCGCGGACGTGGTACCAGCCAAAGGGCGCGTTATCGATCTTCTCGAGCGCGAGACGCCGTCTCTCGTTGGGATCTGAGATGTGGGCGAAGTCGTTGGCAAAGTTGTGGAAGGCGGCGTTGCCACCGGACGACAAGTTTCCGGGCATTGCTGCGGATGACGACGGAGATGCAGGAAAGAAGAGAAGAAGGGAAGAAGACAGGCAACGAGACTGGGCTGGAGACAAGAAACGAGTGCTGTCGCGGGCCTGGAGAATACTTAAACTCGCCGCCGAGAAGGCTCGGGCTCGGGCGTCGAACGCTAATCCGCTTTCTGCGCCCAAGTCCCGGCCAATCCTGCGCCGCTCTGCGCCCACGTTCTGCCGTCCTCGCCGCACACGTGCGAAGGCCCGAATCTGCCAGAGGTCGCGTCACGTGCAGAGATCCCTTCTTCGGAAATTGCCCTGGACGGGTCGGCCGACTCGGCCTATCGCGCACACAGGCGTGGTCCACCTGCGACGGCCGTCGGCGAGGGTTGGTTGAGGCGGTAGAGTGCGCTGTTGTCTCTAAGTGGGCGACGGCGGGTGCAATTGGAGCTGCTGCAGAGCCATTGCTGCAGAACTCGCGATCCTCCGCGCGCCAGCTGCTTTAGCGCACGTAGGGCAGCCAAGGCTATCTGCTGCTTATTCTCTGCTCAAAAGTCATGTCAAGCCTTGCCACGTTCATCCAAGAGCTCTCGGCGGCCTCGCGCGACCTCTTAGCGCGCATACAAGCAGCGCCTGCCGAGACAACGTCCGGCAGCAGTGTAAGAACGCCTGATCATCAGACGACGGGCACGCACTCAGCCAGGTCCACTAGGCACATAAGCATGACGGCTGAATGACAGCCACGTTGGCTTCGATAGCGCAGCCGAGAGCGCGGTCTTCGCCAGTTTGCAAGATACGTGTCCGAGTACCGTCGCTTGCGACCACTCCTACATCGCGCTGGCGTCCACATGTCAGGTCCGCGCGCACCTCCATCGGATCCTCATCCACTAGCGTTCTAGCTCGTTTATTTTTTTCAACGACAGGCAATGCACTGACCGCCTACATTGGATGGCAGAGGCGTGCATGACAGGTGTCGAATCGCGCGCACATGTCACCGTTCAATCATAACTGAGCATGATCAGGGCATTGTAAAAAGCAAGCGGAAAGTAACGCTGAACAAGATTAAAATCCCGCAGTAGCAAATTAATTCTGATTCTTTTTGCTGACATGTTATGGGGAATGCCTTTATCTCACTGCCTGCTCACCGCATACCTAAATCTCATTTCTGATGGTTGATACTTGATATAGTGCATAAGATCTAATTTTTTAATGACAAAAGATGTTGCAATTCAGCGACTGATTACTTTATCGAACAAGATATCTAAGAACGGCAGTACCGGCGTAACCGAGCTACCGTGCTATCCAGTGCCTTCCCTTCTGACCCAATAGATTCCCCACGAGTCTCTGATGTCTAAGCGAACCCACTATTCTTTCTTTTCCAATCAAATGCACTTTATCCACTGTCAACCGTTAGTGGAGCATCAATATGCTTCCTTGTATGCGCCTATCGTATACTTCATATGTCTCATAAACTTATCGTGCTCGTTTGCCGCGTCCGCTTTCGTACCAAGAACTTCTAACTCTGATATTTATTTTCAGCTAGTGTTACTTTACAAGCAATACTTAAAGTTAGAGGCGGATGCGACTACGATAATTGAAGAATTTTTGGCTATTCGTACCGTAATTGTAACAGTATGAATATATATTATTCGTAAAAATCTGCAGATTATTGTATATTAATCGTGTGGAAATCGTAGTCCTATTTGGCCATAGCGCCTAAAATTTACCCTGACTATGCGTCGAGTTTCTAGGCATGGCAAGAAAAACAGGTAACTAAGCCTATGAAAATATAAAATAATTACGTGCACTAGTTAACTACGAATAATAACGAATAACCAATACTCTTATATTTATTCGTGGAGATTTCAGGTCATTTTGTCGTAATCGTTTTACGAATACAAATAACGAATAATAATATTCGTATATCGCGTCCACCCCTACATAAAGTTACCGACAAAGATATCTATAATCGAATTTTTTATTGCAAACTGATTCACAGAATTTGTACGCAGCGCGAGATCATTCAACATGCAGATGTTAATGATTTGAATAAGGCACACGACTTTCTCTTGTCACTGTCGCATTCATACAACTCTCAATGCAAGTAATCACACTTCTTCTTCACTTCAAAGATAATCTCAAAAAGCCAGTCAGCATAAGTTCTGGTAACGTCAGAACATTGAACAATCGAAAACCAAAAATTCCACGTCCGCCGTATTTTGGTTTCTCTCGTTTTCTATTTTTCACCCTACTCAAATAGATCGCGTTTCTACCCAATTATCCGCAATCGATAAATCTCATTCATTGCGAATTAACAAAACCTCTTGCGCTTTCGCTGATTTGATATGGCTAATTAATGATGAAGATGATATATTTTTAGTCACCCGTTTACTACGATTTGCACGATTTTATAATTATATTAAGATATATAGCGAAATAAAGTAGTATTATTCTATCTATATAGCTATCTCATATTTATATATCATGTAAAGTAGCCTCACAGCCTTTAGGTAAATCAGCGCAGTATCATCGCACCTTAGTCACGACGCACGATTATTCATCAACTGTTTCAGTAAAATTAATAAGATAAATATATTAAAACAAATGCTTTCATCAAGACAATAAAAGCGAAACGCTTTCAAGCGACAAGAGGCAAAAAACTATCGAATAAAACAAATCCGGCGCGGAAACATATAGACATGCTTGACGAGTAGCAATTCCCGCGGGACGAACGAACGGATAGACGGACAAACAATCCAAAAGACATGAAGACATAAGCAATATGATTCTAATTACAAAACAAAATACACAGCTCATTAAACGAATTTCGTAACTATCCTCGTCACCAACACAAAACAGCATGAAAAAAAGCATTAAACAAAGAAGGCGGAATTTATTGCAGTACCGGCGAACCAATCGAATCAGGCGTCGCAGCAGCCAGCACAGCAGCTGACGAGCCAGGTGTATTGACGCTTCCAGAATTACTCGTAGAGCTAGGTGACAGTGCACTAGTCCCGCCTGGCGCCAGCGGCATGGGTACAGGGGGAACAATACCCACAGCCGTGGCAGCAGTCGCTATCGAACTCTCGCCAAACATACCAATAGACTGCCATGTCAAAAGTGTTCGACCTTTAATATCGTCAATGCCTTTCTCCATCTTTGTAATCGCATTGGAAAACTCTTCTTCAATCGCATGTCGTCGATCAGCAAGTTTCTCGCGTTCAAGTTTGCGACGAGCAAATTCCGCGTCCCAAGCTTGTCGCCGCTCTTGATCCGCTCGCTGGAATTCAACGAGTAATTTCCGTTGTCTCGTCTGCAATTTCTCGGTTCTGCCAGTAACAGCACTCTCATCGGCCTGTAACTCCCGATCACGCTTTTCGATAGCTGCCTTCCTTTGCTGGAGTCGTCGTTCATGCTGACTGATCTCGTCCATAGTTGCTTGCCAAGTCGATCGGTAAGCTTCGACTGATTCCAAGAGTTTCTGCTCTTCGGCGTCTAACTCAGCCATACGAGTTTGAAGTCCTTCGATTTCATCTTCTGTTCGTCGGACGCTTTCACGCAAGGCCAGAACGCGTCTCCAAGCACGCTCATCGCCCCGATCACCGGTACCTAGACGCGATTTTAACGCGTCAATCTCGGAGCGCAGTGAAGCTAGGTGCTTTGAATGGTCGCGACGTGAACGTTTCAGTTTTTGCTTTTCTTCAGTCAGAGTCTCGTTGGTTGTGCAGAGTGTATCGAGAAGGGTCGTTACTGGCGATAGAGGACGAGATGGCTGTTGAATTTGAGACGATATCGTTGACGCTATAATAAAATTGTCAGCATCGGTCTTTAATTAACAGGCTGAATGGACAACATACAATCTTTGGGAGACGTGCATATATCGGTACGACATATCGTAACCTGTTTAGACTTGAATTTCTTGCAAATTTCAATCTCGTACTCGGTAATCGGCGTCAACCCACTCACAACCAGCAAAGTCTCTGCGCTCTCTTCAACAGTCTCGGGGAGCATTCCATTAATGTCCACATCGTCCGCTACCGCAGCCTCAAGTAACCGGACAGTAGGATCCGCCGGTCCATCAGACGCATGCTGAACAGCCGGGTATAAAACTTTCGGAACGATTGTCTGTACAGAAACTTCTGGCCATAAAATCCCGTTGACGCGAACTGTGACGTCGTTATAAAGCGATGCTTGCGCGGTATGTGGTTGTACACCAGTAGCCGCTTGCGTTGGATCGGAATGCGAGAAAATTGATGGAACAAATGATGTAGGCAGTAAAGAGTGATCGTAGTGTCCATTCGTATCTGAGCCTGCTGATAAAGATGCCGATTTATGCTCTGATGATGACGAAGGAATCGCGCAGTCTCCCGGAATAATCTCAAATGCAACTTCGTTTTCAAGAATATACCGCACGCAACAGTATAAGGCAGGTTCTGTCGCCGACGGTCGATATCCTAACCCGCTCGCCGCCGTAGAATCGTCTGATATAAGTGAAGATAGTAGCGAGTGATTTTCGTCAGTCGGTACAAGACTGTGATGATTTTGCGAGAGTTCTTCAGGAGCCGGCTGTGGATCTGACAATATTTGACTTGACTCACGAGAGGCCAGAACAAGTGTATTGGCCAGCGCAGACCATAATGTCTGCTGATACTGTCGTCCATCTTTATTCCCTTTTTTCTTCTTCTTCGCAGGTGCCCCGTTAGCCGGCGCCGATGACGGTGTAGGCGGCATACTATGAGATAATGCGACTGAGTCATAATCGATCCCATATCCCTCGCCAAGAATCGCTGGCGACGAACTCGCTGCCGGCATCGAACTGAGTTTATTTTCGTGCTCTAAGAATGATCGTCGAAGTGAATACATTAAACTTTGCGCGACAATATGAATCGCTATAGCCTGACCAAACCAACCAGCTGAGCCGTAGAGGATATCCAACGTGCGAGGCGAGGTGCCACCAGAGGCTAGATAATACTGAGGAGGCTCAACCAATGGTTCTTCTTCAATTACACTGAAACCTGGTGATGGAGCTGGAAATAATGCACCGCGGCGAATCAAGAAAAACCAATGGCGCATTGCGCGGGCGATTTGTAACAACGCTGTACAATATATAGCCGTCTTTGATCCACCGCCGCCCAGTGCAGACGCAATGACTGCAGAGCTTAGATCGGCCATGATGGCTCGCATGCGAGGTAAGAAAAAGATCGAAATAACAGCAGTAACGACATCGGCAAAGAGAACCGTAAGCAGACTCGGAGATGTCTGCGACGCCTGAGTCAAGGTGGAAATCAGCGAGGCAGTGGGCGGTATAGGCGGCGAGACAAACGTCATTGACGCAAAAATAATATGAATAAACGAGACTATCAGACTCGGGAATTGAATAATGAGAATGAAAATGGTGAGGGAGTCGATGAGTGGGTGGGCAGTGAGAATCGAAGTACGTTGAGCGGACTGTTTGTTTTGCGACGAATGCTCGCAGTAAAATGACGAAGACTTCCGCAGTGACCGTTCAGATTGCTCATGATGTAGCGGAGTGGCAGACAACGAGACAGTCGCTTGACTTGACTCTGGTTTCGCCGGTGTACCCGGAGTCTGCGGGCCCGCAGCCGGTGGACTTGACGTGTAATTCTGCAACGGAGTCGGCACTCGCTTCGGCGTATCCGTCAACGACGACTCCTGACTCTGCGCCTGCAACGCGGTTGCTCCCGCAGCTTGCAAACCAACAGTCGACACGAGAGATGATGACGACGAACTCGAGACCGAGCTGTTAGCGAGATTCGCGCGTCGGGCGGCGGCTGATCCGCGCGCCATTCTCGACGTGAAGGTCGTTCGTGAACTTGACTGTCCTTCCTTTTCCTGACGCAGAAGAGATGGTCGTTTGCACGGCACTCAGAGCACGTGTCTCGGCAAATGAGAAAAAAATACTACCACCAAACAAACCGCTCGTCGTCAATTTTAAACGAAATCTCTAAAGCAGGCAAGCAGTGCTCGAGCTGGAAAGAAACAGAAATCGAGCATGTGGATCTGTGATATTTTTCTGGTGCCGCATGGACCGAACTTTCATTGAGATCACGTGAATAGTTTAACTTTAAAGGTGTTTTACGGTAGTCGCTTGCAAAACGGTACAAAGGCCCTTGGCAATGACAGCTGAATTACGAAAATTTGTAGGACAGGTTCACAGAGGACGAGAGCAGGAAAAAGTACTTTAGTGACCGCTGAATATTCATCGGCAATGGCTTTGTTCACTGCAAGTCGGAGTAGACCACTCTGTGAGCTGTTGCATAACAAAACATTCAGCTTCGTCACTCCCCATTTCCTCCAGAACCAGCAGAACCAGCGCCGACAGCTCGACCAAAGACGAGCCTACGATGCGCAACTTCCGCGACAGCGACGGCAAAGAAGACATTTACCGCCGGGAAAGACTACTCCGGCAGTATACCATATGTTTGATTGCTTAGTCGAGATGTCCGATGGTTCAACATATGTCCGACAGTCACCGTTTCCGCGCGCCGAATGGCGATATCTTCGAGACCAGCGTACACATCCTCTGTGGAATCCGACAATTAGCGGGTTGGTAGCCGTGCAAGCCGACACAGGCGGTCGGGTTGCGAAATTTAACGAGAAATTCGGCTCGACTGAAGAATTGGCGGAGGACGAAGAAAGCACAGAAGAGGATGAGTCTGTGTTTGACGGAAAGATCGAGGATATGTTTGAGGACTTTGAACATAAGGAGTCGCTTAATGTCCGCGTCTTCCAAAAGGTTCGGTCAAAGGGTAGAAAGGGTGCTGGTGGTGGCGGTAGATATAGCTAAGAGAATCGCGAGTTGGGAAAATGTAAATAGTAGTTTCCACAATGAAGGATATATACAAAGAGCTAATATACAAAATAACAATACAAAGGCATCATCAACCAATCAATCATGCAATAAATGACTCCGCTTGACTTTTGCGCTGCCGCCATGCTGTCTGTCCTCGGTGCTGACTCGGACGAACTGACGATTTAGATATACAAGGGCGGTGGTTGGAGAGGCGGGTGATTCGTCCTCAAGCTCTAGCCTTTCGACTTCGCCAACCCATATTTCATGATCTCGGACTGTAAAGCAATGCTTTGTGATGCAATCCACTCTAGCAAATGCAATTGCTGCCTCGGTTCTATCCAAATCCGAGTTCTCTTCGCTTTTGATTCGCGTTTTGTTTAACATAGGCGTATCATAGGGCGCATCAGAGACCGGAAACCAGTCTACACCCATGACTTCGACATCTTCCTCCACAAAATCAATGTCCTTGGTTGGCTGGACGGATCCAGCGAATCCGCGGGCTACGTCTTCTGCCGCATGAGCCCCGGAAAGAAAATTGACGCTGAACCTCCCCGAGTTGTGCATAAGCTGAGAAGTCCGCGACGGTACCTTCAAATTGAAAGTTAAAAGAGGAGGTCCATCCGGAGACACAGAGAGCGAAGTCACAGAAGAAACAGTGGCTGCGCGTCTGTCGCCTTGATGAGAAGCAGTTATGACGGCTGGCGGAGCGGCATGGCGCGCCATGAGCTGCTTGTACTGCGCTTTGAGATTGCGACACGCAGCAGACGAGTGCAAGCCGCGAACCGCATTTGGAAGACGCATCTATTCCCGCGGGATCATCAGAGGAGTGCCGGAAGCGCAGAGCTGGATGATGAGCGAACAAAGTTTTCGAGATGGCAGTGATGGCGAAGACGCGTTATGCAGAGCCGCGTTCGATGTTTCGCGGGCTCGACTGAGCAGAACGCAGTCGCTTGCCGGGATGTTTTTTATTTTTGGTTAGTTTGTTTGAGTGCGGCTCCGCGGGCCTCTCTTGAGCATTTTCCAGCAGTTTCCACGTATGCGCGGTTGCGCCTGTTCGGGCGGCGGGGTGTGCTCTTACATGGCGGGCGCCTCGCCCTCTGCCTGCTATATTCCACCGTAATTTGCACTGAATATGTCCTACTCGAGCTACTCGTTATCGCACTATCAATCGCCATCTTGCATCACCCGTAACCGCTGCGCAAGTGCTGCCAGAAGTCCACGCCGGGGGTGAGCCGCACCAGCCAGCGATTTTCCACCGGTTTCTGTGGAAGGCAGAAGAACAAACACTCGCGTCTATATTTCTGCACGCGCTCGCTCCTCAAAAGTTTTCTTCTCCTCTCTAATAACTCTTTCCCGTACCAAAGATTATTACCCTGCAACTCTACAATGGCTGAGACTGAACAATTTGGTATGTTTCTATTCTTTGCTGTCTCTTGTCTGTCTTTTTGTAATTAACACGTGCGTGCAGAATTTCAGGCGGAGATCTCGCAGTTGATGAGTCTGATCATTAACACGGTCTACTCGAACAAGGTACGTTGATCTACTTACTACTCAAGCCTCCTTCGGATTGTATACTAATCTTTGTCCGTCCAGGAAATTTTCCTTCGCGAGCTCATCTCCAACTGCTCCGATGCTCTCGACAAGATCCGCTACGAGGCTCTCTCTGATCCCTCAAAGCTCGAGACTGAACCTGATCTCTACATCCGCATTACCCCCAAGCCCGACCAGGGAGTCCTGGAGCTCCGGGATACCGGTATTGGTATGACCAAGGCCGATCTCGTCAACAACCTTGGTACCATTGCCAAGTCTGGCACAAAAGCCTTTATGGAGGCTCTCTCGGCCGGTGCCGATGTCTCTATGATTGGTCAATTCGGTGTCGGTTTCTACTCTCTCTTCCTTGTTGCCGACCGTGTCCAGGTTATCTCTAAGCACAACGATGACGAGCAGTACATTTGGGAATCATCCGCTGGTGGCCGGTTCACCATCACTCTCGATGAGGAGAACGAGCGTCTCTCGCGCGGTACTATCATCCGTCTCTTCTTGAAGGAGGACCAGAAAGAGTACCTCGAGGAGAAGCGCATCAAGGACATCGTTAAGCGTCATTCGGAGTTTGTTGCCTACCCCATCCAGCTCGTTGTTACCAAGGAGGTCGAGAAGGATGCTCCCGAGGAGGAGAAGGAGGAGAAGGTTGACGATGACAAGGCGCCTAAGATCGAGGAGGTCGATGAGGAGGAAGAGGAGAAGAAGGAGTCTAAGAAGATCAAGGAAATCGTCACCGAGAACGAGGAGCTCAACAAGACTAAGCCTCTTTGGACTCGCAACCCGTCCGACATCACCGAGGAGGAGTATGCTGCTTTCTACAAGTCGATCTCCAACGACTGGGAGGACCACCTTGCCGTCAAGCACTTCTCTGTTGAAGGTCAGCTCGAGTTCCGTGCTATTCTCTTCGTTCCCCGTCGTGCTCCCTTCGATCTCTTCGAGTCCAAGAAGAAGAAAAACAACATCAAGCTTTACGTCCGCCGTGTTTTCATCACCGACGACTGCGACGAGCTCATTCCCGAGTGGCTTGGATTCGTGAGAGGCGTTGTTGACTCGGAGGATCTTCCTCTTAACTTGTCGCGTGAGTTGCTTCAACAGAACAAGATTCTCAAGGTCATTCGCAAGAACATCGTTAAGAAGACCCTCGAGATGTTCACTGAGATCTCTGAGGACCGCGAGCAGTTCGACAAGTTCTACACTGCTTTCTCCAAGAATATCAAGCTTGGAATTCACGAGGATGCCCAGAACCGTGTTACCCTTGCCAAGCTCCTCAGATACAACTCGACCAAGGCGGTTGACGAGCTCACTTCGCTTACCGACTACGTCACCCGCATGCCTGAGCACCAGAAGAACATTTACTTCATTACCGGTGAGAGCATGAAGGCCGTCGAGAAGTCTCCATTCCTTGACGCCCTCAAGGCCAAGAACTTCGAGGTTCTTTTCATGGTTGACCCCATTGACGAATACGCCATGACCCAGCTCAAGGAGTTCGAGGGTAAGACTCTTGTCGACATCACCAAGGACTACGAGCTCGAGGAGACTGAGGAGGAGAAGGCTCAGCGTGAGGCCGAGCAGAAGGAGTACGAGTCCCTTGCTACCAGTCTCAAGGAGATTCTCGGTGACAAGGTCGAGAAGGTCGTTGTTTCGCACAAGCTTGTTGACGCCCCTGCTGCTATCCGTACCGGACAGTTTGGCTGGTCCGCCAACATGGAGCGTATCATGAAGGCTCAGGCTCTCCGTGACACGTCGATGTCGTCGTACATGTCATCAAAGAAGACATTCGAGATCTCACCAAAGTCTCCTATCATTCGGGAGCTTAAGAACAAGGTTGAGGCTGATGGTGTCAACGACCGCACTGTGCGCGACTTGACCACCCTTCTTTACGAGACTGCTCTTCTCACTTCCGGTTTCTCGCTTGAGGAGCCTAACTCATTCGCCAGCAGAATCAACAGACTCATTTCTCTTGGTCTCAACATTGACGAGACTGAGGAGGCTGCTCCTGCTGAATCGTCCGAGGCTGCTCCTGAAGAAGTTGCTGCTGAGTCTGCTATGGAGGAGGTAGACTAAACCGTTTTTCTAAAACGGATCACGAGGAGTAGAGCTATTGGTTTTTAATTGTCTATATGTTCTTCATTGTTCGTTTGCTTTAATCGGGTTGATTTTTGCTTTTGCAGTGTTGCCTAAAATTCTGGTTAGTTTTTGTCAAAATGGGATTATGATGTAATTATTACAAAGTGCCTTGATTATCTAAACATTAAACGTAGAGATTACATAAATCTGATAATATCTAGATTTATCCAATTTTCCCGGCCCGGTTCCTGGGCAAGCTGCTCTTCGAACGCGGCATTGGAAGAACGTTGGTGTGTGGCCTTGGTCAATGATAATCTTCAATGACACATTGTAAGACTAACAATTCGTTAGCAAATCTGTGTAGCTGCCACTTGCTTCGTTATTCCCATAAATGCGAACAAGCAAGTGGATTACAGGGTCTATTCCGGCTCGATGGCTGTTGGACTTTTACCGGCCTTGTTTTGGATCATATAATACAGCCGGTTCATACGTTGAAGATCTGTATGATCGACGCCAAAACACGATCGACGAGTACGCACAGGCACCTTTCGTAGTAGAGCCAGCTCTCCACCGCGTCGGCTTAAACAGCACCGCTCGCCCCGCGCAATCCAATGTCTTCCACTTCATTCCAGAAACTCGTTTTAGAAGGACCCATTGTACGTCCTCCTTCTTGTTTCGCTACCGAGCGTTGACGAGTAACGAATACTGACATCGTTTTCTTCAGGATCTCGTAGGTCAACAGCTCGCTGATTCGATTACTTTCTACTTTGTATCCTGCGTCGGCGTAAGTCTTGTCTGATCGAATGGGATTCGTTGGTTGCGTTTACTGATTACGATGATTAGATTATCGCTTTTTTTGCTGGCCTTGTTACTCAAGATATCAAGTTAACTGTATCTATCTGCACTATTCTCTTTTCGGTGGGACTCATTATTGTTGTCTTGCCTTGGCCGTTCTATAAGCGCAATCCATTGCAGTTTTTGAAGCACGAAAAGACAAACTAGAAGTCTTACTTCTTTGCATATAATTGAAAAGAATTGTGTATTATTTGCCTCGATTCACCACTATGGCTGCAGACGATCTCTTCTTGGTGCGTGCCGTTTCTCGCTGCTGACGATGCTCATAAGCTAACACTATTAACAAGGGCTTTGATCTCTCAACCCAACAAATCAAAGTAATCGCAATCAACTCTAAACTCGAGCCAATCCTCGAAGCGAATGTCGAGTTCGATGTCGACACGCCCGAATACGGCACCAAAAAGGGTGTCTATACCAACCCCGAGTTAAATGAAGTATACGCGCCTGTCGCGATGTGGATTAAAGCTCTTGACATATTATTTGGAAAATTACAAAAAGCTGGTCTTGAGTTTGAGAAAGTTAGAAGTATCTCTGGAGCAGGACAGCAGCATGGCTCAGTATATTGGTCAAAAGATGCATCTACTCTCTTGAAGAATCTGGATCCTCGTCAACCTCTTGAGCCGCAGTTGGGCGCAAAAGCCTTTTCGCATGAAACCAGTCCAAACTGGCAAGACCACAGTACTGTTGAAGAATGCAAGCTTCTTGAAGATGAAGTCGGCGGACCGGACAAGCTGGCTGAAATCACTGGGTCAAAAAGCCATCATCGGTTCACGGGACCCCAAATCATGCGCGTCAGACATAGATTTCCTGATGAGTATGAGAAGACGGATAGAATTTCGCTCGTGTCGAGTTTTCTCGCGTCGTTGTTTCTTGGATCTATTGCTCCGTTTGATGTCAGTGATGTTTGCGGAATGAACATGTGGGATATCCCGAATGAGAAATGGGACGATAACATCGTCCAATTTGTCGCCGGCGGAGATGAGAACGATAAGAAGGAGCTACTTCGCAAGCTGGGAGATGTCGAACCTGATGGAGGCAAGCACTTGGGTTTTATTAGCGACTACTATGTTTCGCGATATGGATTCTCCAAGAGTTGTATTATTACTCCAATCACTGGAGATAATCCATCTACGATCCTCGCCCTTCCTCTCCGTCCTCTAGACGTGATTGTCTCGCTTGGTACGTCGACCACTCTCCTTGTCTCGACCCCGGTCTACAAAACCTCGCCTTCGTACCATATGTTCTCGCATCCCACCAGTAAAGGTCTGTACATGGGCATGCTATGCTACTGCAACGGTGCTCTGGCGCGCGAGAAGATCCGTGACGAAATCAACAAACATAACCCACCGTCCGCCGAAGACGAATGGAGTTCCTTCAACAGTGCCGTGGAAGCGTACCCGCCTCTCGGGTCTGCGTCCGAAGACAGATTAGGCATCTACTTCCCTCTTCCTGAGATTGTTCCCGATTGCCAAGCTGGTACTTGGCGGTACGTTGACGATCACCAAAACGGATTGTCGCCAGTGTCCGATGGCAAGGATTGGGATATTCCCCTCGGTGATGCACGGGCGATCCTCGAGAGTCAGAATCTAAGCATGCGTTTACGCGCCGGACCTCTTCTTTCCGATGGACGACCTAAACGCGTCTACGTTGTCGGTGGCGGCTCCAAGAATCCTGCGATTTGCAAAGTCACCGGTGAAGTCCTGGGTCCTTCGGAAGGTGTTTACAGATTAGAGCTCAGCAATGCGTGCGCATTAGGATCCGCTTATAAAGCTCTCTGGAGTGTTCAGCGTACTGTTGTCGGCAAAGACGAAGTCAGTGGTGCAGATATATACGAAAGCTTTGAGGATTTTTTGGGACAACGATGGGACGAGAGTACGATGATTAATAAGGTTGATGTCGGATATAGAGAAGGTGTGTGGGAGCGTTATGGAGCTGCATTGGAGGCGTTTGAGCAGTTGGAAAATATTGCTGCTACCTCCTAAAAAGAGTAGGCATGATGATTTTGTTTAGAATGTCAATATGTTCAATTAGACTTTCATAATTATGCAAATGATTCTTTGAGCTGATTGCTGCCTTCTCTATGATAAATGAGCATACCAGCAGCGATAAAATGGAAGATAAGGAAAAAAAGAATGTGCTCTGACTCGCGTCGTCATCAAAACGATACTGATAAAAATAATGATAAGAATAGTATACTCCTGTAATGCATGCACGGTTAACACAAAAACACAATATACCTCAAACAGTAAAGCGAAAAAAAATTCTAGTTATACAAATTCCATTCTTTTTGCCTGATCGCATTGCTTTTTAAGTATTGTACACAGCAGCGACACGCTTAAGCGGCTCGCCCCGTCTTCGTCGTACGATCATACCATCCTTGCAGCGTCGTCGCAATAAGCTCCATGCGCTCTAAAATCTGTTCTCCGCTATTGACACCCAATTGCACTTTTGGCTCATGTGGGCTTTTGGCACGTTTTGCCCGATGGACAAGTTGCGTGAGTGGCATTACCACAGCATTACGCGATGGATCCATGAATCGGACCACTCGGCCGCTATCTGCTAGCACAATCTTATAATGATCCGTGAAATTAAATTGGATCTCTCCAGAGCTGAGTCGGAACATCGTCGTATGCTTTGTGCGTAAGTAGTCCGTCAAAAACGAAACTCGACCATCCGGAGCGAACTTCTGAACCCCTTGTTCGGCGACGTACAGGTTTGCGAGCATGTACTCCCGAAAATGTTTCATAAGATACAGTTTTTTCTTGAGTGGAGAAGGCAAGCTGTCCGAAATAGTGTACTGGTGCCTTTCCCGCGGTGCGTCTGGATTGTGCGACTCAGCAATGTATTCAAAGTATGTCACGTCGGGGTTTAGCACGATCGTGGTGCCATCATTGAAGTACACGCCCGAACACCCGTCTGATAATTGGTAACCCATTCCGTATTTGTTTGAGTAATCTACCCACTGACTTATGTATACTTGATTGCCTTTTGTCTCCGTATAGATTTCATGTGTTTGCTTGGATACAAGTGCACTTTTCACATTTTCCAGCATTTCGCGAAGATAATTTGCTGGTTCAGCCTTTGGAGCACTAGCATGTTGTGGGGAAATCACATATGTAGAAGTAAGAGGCGCAACGGCAACCTTCTTCTGCGCAGGAACCTCACTTTCTCCCATACGTCGTGCACGTCCAAGTGCCGGAAACTGCGCTGGAGGCCCATTGTTCACTTTATTGATGGGTAAGTCGGACAATGGTTTAGTCGATCTAGTTGACCGCACGCTTGCTTTGCTCAATTGCTCTTGTGCGGCGCTTACCACCACACCGCGCAAGTTACTATTAGAAACTTTAGGAGACAAGCAGTCGGGAAGAATATGGCCAAGTTTGCTTTTCTCCACAATAGCCGGTGCTGCAGTCTGAATGACGTCCTTAACCGTAACGGGCTCGCCCACATCTTTGTTGACTGTCCCGGGACCAATCCCTGCGGCGGCCGCTAATCTGCGGAAATTTCGCCGTGAAATTGATGGTGTCAGATTTTTCCAGTGGGGGATTCCTTCTAAGCAAGTGACGGGAAGATGTGACGGCGTCTCACCTTGGAAGAACGGATGCTCGACAATCTCATCTAATGATGGACGATCAGCTGGGTCTTTACTGAGTAAAGCTTGAATCAGGTCTATGGCATCAGACGAAAGAACAACGCCTTCTGGGAAATGATAGTCATGCGCTTTAATTTTCCTAGAGCATGTTAGAATGTGATGACTGCTCTGATGGTGCGAACTAACTTACTTGTAAATCATGTTCACTTCTTTTGATTGAAATGGAGGTTTTCCGCAAAGCATGGCATATCTAGGTCGTTAATAACGTCCAAAGCAACTGAATAAAAGCGAGGCTTACAGTATGATACCAACCGACCAGATATCTACCTCGAGACTATGACCATCCTGCTTTCCAAATAGCACTTCTGGCGCAATGTAATTGGGTGTTCCGCAGATAGTCTTCTTGCGCTCGCTGTCAGATAGTAGTAATGCAGCCAGGCCGAAATCTCCAATCTTAACATGCATATTCTCGTCTAAAAAGATATTGCCTAATTTCAAATCACGATGAATGACTCGCCGGCTGTGCATGTATTTGACTGCTCCTAGGATTTGGATCATGAAATATCTGGCCTCAGGTTCTGTGAATCGCTTTCGTCGGCGATGCATGTCCATTAGTGTTTTGTTCGAACACATTTCAAGAAGTATATAGACGTTTTGGTTGTCTTCAAAACATTCGACGAATTTCACGATGTTTGGGTGATCCATGCTCTGGTGCACTTTGATTTCTCCAAGAAGCTATTAAGAGTCAGTAGATGTATTGGCCATGAGCAAGAAGGCAGAATTACTTTATTTCTGGTTTTGGTAGATGTCAAAGATGCCTTTGCAACAGTCTTTGCTGCGTAGAGGTCGCCGTTACCGTCTTCGACTTCAAAGCAGCGAGCGAAACCTCCCTATTCATAACAGATTAGCGATAAGTAAGATTTGCAAATTAATAATCTTTACCTCTCCTAGAAGTATACCGCGATGAAACTCTGCGCCATTGTTTTTACTTCGGATCAAACTAGGCGGAGTTTTACAGAGCGAGGAGGCCCTTTCCTTTTGCTTGCCCGCTTGATTGTCTTTCTCAGCCGGCGCTGTCTCTGTCGTAGGAAGAGGATGATGTGGTTGGACATCCTGCATCCTGTAATTCTCCGGGTCTTCCATAGGAGCGTGTCGAGCGCAGAAAGGCTGTCAGACAAGATTGCGCCTGCCTGGGATAGTGTGGAGCTGTTTGTTTTCGGGCCTGGTCAAGCAGTACAGACCGAGTTTTGGCGTGTGCGGCGCAATGTTTACACAAGAAACCTTAATCGTTGCCATGGCGATTTCTCTGCCGCGGGTGCGGCCGTGCGGCTTACGGCATAACACTCGCATGTTCTGGCTTTGAGCTGAGTCGCTCTTTTGGCTCTGAATGCACTTTCGCCGGTCTCTGATCGTCTCCTCTCTTTTGCTCTCTGCGCTCCCGTTGCTTCCTGCTCCCGCACTCTCTGCCTCTTTGTTCTCCCCTGTGTTTTGCGAGAGGCGTCTGCGTACTGCACTGCGTGCTGTAATATAACTTCATGGCTTCTCAAGAGGCGTGGCATCCGCCTGCGCCGGATGGTGCTCAGGGTCCGCCTCAGTCCCTTCCTCCGCCTGCTCACCGTCCGTCGTTCGGGTACGTTCGTCCTTTGACTGTTTTCTTCGATTGTTAGCCTTTATACAGCTCAGCATTGCTAACTTTGGTTTTCTGTACCTCTGCAGGTCCCAGCAATCTTCTCTTCCCGTGCTTCCTCCCCCCGCCGGCTTGGGCGCTGGCGGTAATAGTGAGTTTGACCCATCTGATCTTCGTGCAATGACACCAAACTAATAGCAGTCGCAGGAAATCAAGGATACTACACTTCGCTGCCATCAATTTCCGGACTCGGCAGCTCGACCGCTCAGCACGGAAACTACAATCTTCCCTCAATGTCCGGTACGCCGTCACCGCAGCTAACTCATCCCAACCAGTCGCCCTCGATGCAGCAGAATCAGCTTCCGTCCTTAGGCATGTCAGTTGGTCAAAACCAAAAGACGTCCTCGGGCTCGCCGCCTCTGACTTCCGCGGCTCTCGCACCGCCTCCGCCTCCGCTGGGTTTGGGACAGCCGCAGGGGCAGCAGTCACAGCAGGCTCAGGCCCAGCAACTTGCCCTCGGCGGGGGTTCTGGTCTTGGACTCGTTGCGTCGAGCGCATCGGCTGCGTCGCAGATCGCGGCGGCATCTTATCGTCCCCTAAATGTTAAGGACGCTCTGTCGTACCTTGACCAGGTAAAAGTCCAGTTCCAGAACCAGCCGGATGTATACAATCGCTTTTTGGATATCATGAAGGACTTTAAGAGCCAAAGGTGAGTGGATGAGTCTACGGACAGTTCTATTATTTGCGTGATTAGACTAACAGTGGCTTGTTGCGCAGTATTGACACGCCGGGCGTTATCGACAGAGTTTCGACTCTTTTCAGTGGCCATCCCAACCTGATTCAGGGCTTCAACACCTTCCTCCCGCCGGGATATCGCATTGAATGCTCGCTCGACCCCAGTGACCCGAATCCGATCCGCGTCACAACACCGATGGGCACCACGACCAGGCCCGATGGCCAGGTGCCCGTTTACGACCAGCGAGGAGGATGGCCGCCTGAACCCTACCCCTACCAGCCTGAGCCGCACGCACAATCGGGGAACTCTATGTCGCAGCTGCAGGCTGTGGCCAACGGATCCCGACAGACGGCGGCTCAGCAGGCAGAGCAGAAGCGTGTGGGCGGACCGGTCGAGTTTAATCATGCGATCAGCTATGTGAACAAAATCAAGGTAAGCGCAGACAGCTATGGCGAGCGTTTTGGCACAGCCTGCTAACCCTTATCCAGAACCGTTTCGCTTCGCAACCCGACATCTACAAAAATTTCCTCGAGATCCTTCAGACATATCAGCGAGAGCAGAAACCTATTGCAGATGTATATGCTCAAGTTACCATGCTCTTCAAAGATGCGCCAGACTTGCTGGACGACTTCAAGCAGTTCTTACCGGAAGCCGCGCACCCACGCAGCGGCACCTCGCCGGAACCCGTCTCCGCCTATCCCGCGTCCACCAGACTTCCTCCGGTCGGTCACTTCGCCCCGCCGTCTGTTCCTAAAGAGAAGAAGAAACGCAATTCATCTGCAGTCGAGCAGAGCGGCGCCTTGCCAGGTCAAAATGCTCAGCAGATGGACCTCGCCCCGGTATCGGCTTTGCGCGGCGCAAGCAGCAAGAAGATGAAGATGAACCCTAAACCCGAAGGCACTGTAAACGCAATGAGCCCGACCCTGACGCCGATGATACCCGAGCCGCTTCCGCCGCCGGTCAAGGCTGGCCCGACAGCCGAAGAACTCGCCTTCTTTGATCGCGTCAAGAAATACGTGGGCAACAAGCAGACTTATAATGAATTTTTGAAGCTGCTGAATTTGTTTTCTCAGGAGATTATCGACAAAAATCTTTTGGTGGAGAAAGCTGAGGCGTTTATTGGTGGTAGCAAGGATCTGTATGACTGGTTCAAACGATGTGTCGGCTATGATGGCGGTCCACTTTCTATTGAGAATATCGCTTTTAAGAAGCACCAGTTGGAACTATCTCTATGCAAATCATATGGTCCTAGTTACAGACTGCTGCCAAAGTCTGAAACACATCAACCATGCTCTGGACGTGATGAAATGTGCTGGGAGGTACTGAATGACGAGTGGGTCAGCCATCCTACCTGGGCTTCTGAAGATTCTGGATTTGTTGCGCATCGCAAGAACCAGTTTGAGGAGGTATTGCATCGCATTGAAGAAGAAAGACATGAGTATGACTACAATGTCGAAGGAAACCTCCGTACTATCCAAGTTCTGGAGCCGATTGCGAATCGAATTTCAAACATGTCTGCCGAGGAGAAAGCCTCGTTCAAGCTTGCACCAGGCCTTGGTCATTCATCGAAGTCAATCTACCAGCGTATCATCAAAAAGGTCTATGATCGCGAGCGAGGACAGGAGGTCATTGACGCATTGCATGAGAATCCTGCTGTTGCTGTTCCTATAGTTCTCAAACGTCTAAAGCAGAAAGATGAGGAGTGGAAGCGCGCTCAGCGAGAATGGAACAAAGTCTGGCGTGAGACAGAAGCTCGAGTATTTTATAAATCGCTTGATCACCAAGGACTGGCCTTCAAGCAAGCCGACAAGAAGACTTTGACAACGAAGTTTTTGGTAAGCGAGATTGATACACTGAAGAAAGAGCAGATGAACAAGAGACTTAACCCGTTGACCCCTGGTCCCAAATCGCAATTGAACTACACTTTTGAGTCACTAGACATTATTAATGATGTTTTGCGTCTGTTGAATGTTCATCTCGAGCGCTCGACTACATTTTCTAGCGGTGACCGTGAGCGAATGGATGGGTTCATCAAGTCCTTTATTCCTCTATTTTTTGGTTTCACATACCAGGAAGGTGGAAAGGATGCTGGCGATGCCATTGATGCAAACGATAGCCAGGCAAACTCGGAAGCTGAAGAATCTGGGGAAAACGGCTCGGCTTCACCTACAATGAACGGCAAACGCAGTAAATCTGCTCGTGATAGCGGTCTTCTGCGCGATGTCCTCAAGAAATCAAAGAATAATCGCAAACGCGAGAAGGATAGCGAAAGTCGAGAGGCTACACCTGATGTTTTGGAAGAAACTCCGAAGCCAGAATCTGTGCCGCCTGAAGATACTATGCGATTGCCAGAAGCTGTTGAAAAAGCGGGTGAGATTTGGATTTCGCATGTTGTCAAGAAGGGTGAGCCTGCGATTGGCGATACACCCACTCCTGACGGACGACGAGTGAAATACAATCTGTTTGCTAACACGACTATTTACTGCTTCTTCCGCCTGTTCCAGGTTCTTTACGCTCGTCTAGAAGAAATCAAGAGTTTTGAAGCTGAGGTGTCGCACGATATCTCGACTAGAACGCCGGTGCAATTTGCAAAGGAACTGGGAATTATTTCCACCAAGATTGAAGACATGGGTCTTGGTTTCCAGCCTGAAAATTGCTATGGTCAACTTTTGGAGATGTGTGAGAAGGTTATTGAAGGCGAACTTGAACATCAATGGTTTGAAGAATCACTTCGTCAAGCCTATAGAAATCGGGCGTATAAGGTGTACACCATTGATAAGGTGGTCCAAGCGATTGCTAAACATGTGCATTCAATTATTTCGGATACAAAGTGTTCCGAAATTGTTCTGCTTTACGATCGCGATCGACGACAGCCCAAGACTACCAATCGGGAGCAAATCATTTACCGTCTACAGATTGAAACGCTATTAGGATCGGACGAGAACATCTTCCGTCTGGAATTTGTAAGTTTTTTTTTCGGAGATTTTTTGATACGGACTCGGCTGACATCAATTTTAGAATGAGAAAACGAAAGCAATGGCTATTCAGATTATCACACACGAAGATTTGACATTGAACGACGCAATGACTGCCGAAGAGAAATGGAAATACTATCTTACATCTTACGTCATGTCTGCGCCAACTGAAGGGGTTCCAACTGACCGCGTCCGCATGCCTTTCTTGCGTCGCAATCTTCCCAGTGAAGACGTGGATGAGGAAGCGGAGGATGAAGAAGGCGCTGAAGGAGAATCCGCGGTTACAAACGCAAGTCAGACATACGCAAAGGGTGCACTTCGAGTCCGGTTATGTCAGAAGACATACCGTTTGTTTTTCGAGGATTTCACTGAAGATTTTTTTGTGAGACATAGTCTTAAACCATACAAGAAGTTATCGGCGAAGATTGACCAGGTTGTATGATTGTGCGGATGTTAATTTATTAGGATATCTAAGTTAAGTTTTGTAATGGAGATAGCAAACTGGAGGGGCGCAGAGGAGCAAAATAAGTGGAAGATGTGTATATCCATGCCAGCAAAATCCGTCGTTTGGGCCATATTGACTTTTTTTCAACCTGTGTTAATTGCTTGCTGTTTTTTTATGAATTTGTTTTGTATCTGAAACTGTATTTCTAGATTTATTAATTGAAATAATGAAGTCTGATAGAAAAATATAAAATGCAGGAATAGAGGAAGAGTATTTCCCGAGGCTGAGCGCTATGACCCCTAAACCCACGGCCGCCTAAAGCTATTTTTGAAAACTTACAATTTGTGTCGATTAAAAGCCATTCAGTCATGCAATTTCACATATAGCAATAAAAATGACAGTCTCGGAATCGATATCAAAGACCGTGTTTAAACCAAGAGATGTGTTTCCAAATTACCGGCTACCGCGGTCATATTTTCTCGGACACCATGCGAAAACAATTCGACTGATGCGCGAAATGATCACTTCTATAGATTTGATATTCGAAGTACGCGATGCGCGAGCACCATTAAGTACGCGCAACGCGGTATTTGAGGGCTTGATTATGCAAAAGCCTAGGGTTGTGGTGTATTCGAAGAGTGATATCAGTGCTATTGATACGAAAATATTTGAAAAATGGCATCCGGATGGGGATTACTGTGTGGTTGATACCGGAAAACCTGCGTCTGTCAAGGCGTTGCTGAGGATTGCTAAAGGTGAGACTTCGTCAGGATATGAATAAGAAATAGAAATAGACTAACAAAACGCAAAGAGCACTGCAAATCACGAGACAGCTATTTCGGGCTAAAGACTATGGTAATGGGAATGCCCAACGTCGGCAAATCCTCACTTTTAAACACACTTCGCCACGCCGGTGTTCACAGAGGCAAAGCTGCGCGAACGGGTTCCATAGCAGGTGTAACGCGCACTATACCTACATTTGTCAAGATCCTCGAAAATCCCGACGTTTTGGTGTACGATACACCGGGAGTTTCGTTACCGAGTGTGATTGATTCGCCGACTATGCTCGTTCTTTCTGCTTTAGGTTGCACGAATCCGAAGCTTGTTGATCATACTATTCAAGCGGATTTTCTATTATATCAATTAAATAAACTAAACCCGGATTCCTACTCAAAATACTGTCCTCCGACAAATGATATCGACGAATTTCTGAGTGCTTATTGCAATAGATTGGGATTGAGAGTTAAAGGTGGCTATCCGGATTTCGCAGGGGGTGCTGCTCAATGGGTCGACAGGTGGCGCAGAGGTATTGAAGGAAAGATAGCTTATGATGACTTTACGAATCCTGATGCATTATTGGAATGGGAGGATAGCCGTCTATCAAAAAAACGCTTTCTACGAGGGAAGCCAGTTACAGACAAGTTTAGAGTTACATGAATATAATTAATTCTAATCATAACCAACATCAAACTCTACAGAAAGGCACCAAAAAAGCAATTTACTCGTCATCGTCTAACTCCGCGACATCGATTTCCGGATCATCTTTTCGCAGCACGAAAGGCTTAATGATATCGTTATAATAAGGAGCTTGCGGGCTAGATGGATTCTGTCTCTTGACGAGCTCAAAGAAGTTTTCATAAACATTTCCGTCTTTGCGCCCGATAGCTGAGTTGATGAAAAAGTCAGAGAAGTTAAAAGAGTCAGTAAGTGGAACAGCTTGCTGTCGCACTTTCCCGAGGTAGAGATCAGTCAATTCTTTGACTTCATCAATCTGCTCGGATGTAAAGTATCTGGCTTGTAAAAACAGACCGGCGTCATTCTCGATGGACCAGAGTGCGTACAACGCTGCAAGATCTTGAAGGACTCCGGCAATAGCAAGTTGAGCATTGGCAATGCGTGAGTAGAACATGCGGACCATAAACGCACGCGTATGAATACGGGCAGCTAGGAATCGCTGCTGCGAAGTAGCTTCAAAAGCCTCATCAGCAGTCTTTTCTTTCTTTGTCAGGCTCTCGAAGGCAGCACCGGCTTTGCATACAATTGCAGAAGCAACCGCATTCCAAGCCTCTACCAAAACTTCCTGCGAATCGATCTTACGCGAACCAGCATTGGCTTTCGCGAGTTCGGCCGAGTGAGCGAGGTACGCGGTCGACGCCGGTGCTGGCCGCCCTTTCTTAACTTGGAGATATCTCTGAATAAGCTGTCGGCCAGCAGACAAAGCAAGAATTGAATTATCGCCTTCCCATGTACATTGCACAACCCAGTCGGCATAAGCGGGTCCAAAGCCGTTATACGCAGAGTATCCGTGACCACCACATGCTTGCCTAGTCTGATCAATAGTTTCAGCGCAAGCCCATGTTGAAAACGCCTTGAGGCCAGCTGAAGTGGCAAAGACCTCCTTGAGTTCTTCGATAAGCGTACCCATTGAAGCCTTATCTGACGGGTCAATCGAGTCGATATTCTTCAAAAGCGACCGGTGCATTTTCAACATTTCATCAGCAGAGAACTGCATGGCAAACGTCTGGGCGAGCAAAGGTAACAAGCGTCGCTGATGGAGCGCATAATCAAGTAATTTTGTTTCTACTTCTCCTTTTTTAGCTGTGAATTGACGGCGAACGGCAGCATATCGAATAGCAATAGTGACAAAGCGCTTGCTCATCTGCGCCGAATCAGCAGCCATAGACACACGACCACCGATAAGAGCTCCATAAGTAAGCTGCTCGAGAGGCGGCTGCGTGACTTTTCCGTGACGATCGACTTGGCAGTGCTTCATGAGCATGAATTGGCGAGGAATACGCACGTTGGTAAATTGAACCCAGCCGTTATCTATACCGTCCCGTCCCATCTTGCGGCCAATGTCGCCGATTGAAATACCTGGCTTGAGATCATATGTTGTAGGGTCGCGAAGGGGCACGACGAACGACTTGACGCCATAGTCTTTCCCGCGAACAATCAGACGAGCAAAGCAAATAGTGTGCTAACAAGAAAGTTAAAATCTAAGGTTAAAGAACATCAAAAATTTGGAACTCATACGGTAGCCGTATGGGCAGCACCACCGATCCACCATTTCGTAGCAGCAACATGGGGAGTATGGATAATAAACTCGTCGGTTCCTTCGTCAAAAGTGGCAGTAGTCTCAAGGCCCGCGACGTTGGACCCATGACCGAGCTCGGTCATGCAAAAACAGCCAATGAGTCCCTTGAGCTCTGCCGCGCCTTGTGATAACCAATATGAGAATTGCTTGGGAGTAGCGGAACCACGAATCGCGCCAAAGAAAAGACCATAATGGACACCCGTACGAGTCAAAAGGCCCATATCAACAATCCCGATAAGAGACAGTCGCTGATATGTCACTTCCTCAGGTTCTGCAACGACATAGTGAACCAGACGCGTGATCTTCTTCATAGTGCGCTCGCGAAGCTGTTCCTTTGTCAAATCATAAAAATCGACATTCTGGAAGAGAGGATCTCGTTCAATTTCAGACATCAGTCGCTCTCTTTGGACTGTAGCCTCTTCACCGCCATCCAAAAAATATGTGAGTTGGCGGACTGGGAACGATGCCGCAGCGCGCTCGTCGGCCATGGCCTTGACGGTGTTGCCGAGACCAAGGATGGACGTGTCTGCAGCGGTGCTGTTCGCGGTGAGCTGGCTGCTGAGAGCCGACACCCGTTCAAGAGCACTGTTATTACTGCCTGTCATGTTTTGTGAGCGTGCAAGGGGCTTACAAGTACGATTTTGCTTCGTAGTGGTCGTACGCAAGAAGAAGAGTGGGAATCCGGGGAAGTTTTAACTACGCATGTGATGCCGCGCCACCTGACCTCCGCCGGAACAAGCCGCAGTGGCCGTGCGCTCTGGCTGCCGAGGCTCAAGCTCGAACAAAGCTCCGCGCAAGCCCGGCCCCGCAAGAACTGCTCGGCCACTCCTCGGCTCGGCTGCGGAAACCAACAACGGCAATCTTGCTTCATGAATCTCATTATTCTCTATAGTCTGGCCCCTCACGCCATCTGCTGTGTCGTCTGCGCGTGGTGTTGCTGCCGTTCATCCGCCTCCCGCTGCTCCATCTCCCCGAACCCTTGTCGCTCGTAGAACGTCTCCCAGAGCTCGATTGCCTCCTTCTGGCTCTCAACTGCGCTCTCGAGATACGTCTCCACGCTTGCTCGGAAATCCTCTACTTTTTCTCGCTGGAACCGGTCAAACTCGACCTTAATCGTCTTACACACATCGTCGTAGCCTACTCGTAGATTGTAGACCTTCCGCTCATACTCGCTTGCCTCTTCCTGCATCGTCGCCATGCGCTCTGGCGCAGTCTTGCCGCTACGAAGCGCTCGAGCTAAATACTGCTGCTTCTTCACCAGATCTTGCTCTGCGCTCTGCCAGGTCAGATAACTCTTTTGTCGCTGAGCAAATACGCTCTTGATACTTTCGATCAGTCGCACGTATTCATCGATCGTATCGCCAAGCGTGAGCATGTCCTGCAATCCCTGCCGTTCATGCAGATCGCGAATCCGCTGCTCATTCTCAGCCAGTCCAGTAATGGCAGCCGATAATGGCCGTGATAATTCGACTTCGCCCAAGAATGCTAGAGCCGCTCCAAACTCGGCAGTGGTGTCTGCTAGCTCTTTTCTTTGAATAATCACTGTGTCGAGCGCTCGTGAGAGCGACCGTAGTTGAATGTCCAAAGCATCGATATACTGCTTCTTATCGACAAACCACTCATCAGTCTCGGTAAATTTGCCATTGAATGATAGAGCACCAAAAATACCACCAGTCTTAGCAGGCTCTGACTGACTCATTTTCTCTCGTATCTTGATATCGGTATTGAGAGTGTCGCTCTCCAGAAATAATTTCAAATCAGGATCGTGTTGTAACTGCGGGTGCGACGCAATCTTGTTCAGCATCTTCTCCAACGCGGCTCTTCGGCCTTCCACGAAACTCTCGTCAAATCTTCCCATCTGCTGCTTCTCTGGAGGTGCACTGACAATTACACCCGGATTATTGTTCTCCAACTGATGATAGAGCCAACGGAAATCTTTATACCGCCGAGTGACCGTAAAGTCAGAGTATCTAAATGCCTTTGATGTAGTTTGGGTGCGTACATTATAAACTGTATGCGCATTCGTAAGTTCACCAACTTTAATCGGATCTCCAACGGAGATTAAAAACGATGGGTTGGCAGCCTGTTCAACCGGTTGATGTCGAACAGAACTGCTTCCAGCTGGTGCACCTGCGGCGTACGCATCTGTCGTTGCAACAGGAGCGTACATTAGCGATGGATCAGCGGCAACCGCAGCAGCTGCTGCCGCTGACTCCCTCGCACTCTGCAAACCGCGTTCATTTTGGAATTCATTTGGGATCACAATATCATCGTCGTGACTGTTATCTTCAGTTTCGGCCGCGGGACTTAAATCATCGATCGGACCTAACGGATTCACAGAAGGATCAAGGTCCTCAAATGTAACCTTGCTGCTGAACAACCCGCCATCGTCGACAGGAGGTGTAGCTCCAGGAGGCAGAGAACTCTTGCGCGAACGCGCCATTCGTAGTGCGCGAGCTCGCGAAGCAGCGGCTGGCACGGCAGCGTACGTTCCCGATGCAGCAGCAGTTTTAGAAATAGGTTCTTTTGGAGCAGCACCGGTTAATTCTTGAGCCAATTTTGAAAGCGGATTCTCTAGCGGTTGTTTGGTTTCCTCTTCCTCCTTTTTACTTTCATCGATTGCTTCTTTTGCGTCGGTTGTCACCGTACTTTCTTTTTTTGCCGGAGCTTCTTCTGGCACATGTCCTTCCTCTGCTTCAAACGGATTTGCTATCAAATTGTTAGATTAAAATACTATAAACTCATGAAACTCGTGTCTACCGTACAATCGATAGGTGGGTCGGCGGAAGGAGAGGCCGCGCGCGCAGGAACATCATCCCACTGGCTGGCACCAAAATCTTCTTCCATACTTATGGATAAGAGTTGACGAGAAAAAGATTGAAAGATGTGAAGGTGGATGATGAGTAGAAGATGAGGATCGCAGACCCAGATCACGACGAGCGCGGGAATTGAACACCCACACGAACGAATAGAAGTCACCCTTACCCCGAACAAGAAGCCACTCTTCTAAACAAGGATCAAAGGCTCAAACTGCCTCGCTATGGCGCTGTTTAATGCTGAGCAAACATTTTATTTTATTTTGATAAAGGTGCAAGGTCATTCTATGCAGAGCAATATTTACAAACTCGGTTTACCCTCCCATCTCAATGTACTCTCCCACCAGCCTCCGCTGCCACTTAGTAACAATATCTGATATTTTAACCAACAGTCCAGCAGCAGTATTCCGAACATCTTCAGCTCCGATACTTTCCCAAGATGCTTCAAGATATTCCTTCATGTCCAGCAATTGCTTTGAGAAGGATTGAACCAGCACGTTCTCGTCGTTGACGTCCATTACGACCAGAAACGCGGTGAATATTGCTTCCAACACCAATGGTTCGCCAGTATCACGACGAATAGTCGATAGGATAATCATCAACTCTGAAGTCATATCAAGAATATCTGTACTAACAGGATAACTGCTATTCAATATTATTGCCAAAGTCTTGACGTAATGTGCAAGTAACATCTCACCAAACGCATTCCGCGACAAAGTAGAAGTAAAATTTTTCCATCGCGCGGCCAGCGGGAAGAAGAATGACTGACTAGCAATTGTAGCTAAACTGTTCTTTTGTACAGCGGCTAGCTTACCACTGCGTTGATCTCTTTCCGCCCGTAACTTTCTGGAAACAAATATTTCTCCGCTCTTGCTGGCATCAGCGCTTTCGATAGCATTCGCTACTGACTCTCTTAAAGAGCTGGCTTTGATCGCGCGTACCGTCTTCTCAATATGCAGCAGTCCATATCTTCCAAGATCTTGTGGAATATCTTTATCCGAGACAAATCGAGAGTGGATAGTAGCGGGCAGAAGTTTGCTAGGAAATAAATCTTCGCCAGATAATTCGAAATTGTATGTACTCTTCCCACTTAAATGCAACGCAGCCATAGCAATACTTGACAGCATAGTAAGTCGCTCTTGCAACGAATAATCCCCAAAAGTGACATTTTCGGCATACAATGGACTGACAGTCTCAGGAGCGGTAACGCAAAGAGCAATCATGGCATTCATTTTCTGCTGATCGAAGTCTTCCAATCCAAAATTATTCCTTAATCCGCATAGAATTTGCGCCAGCTCTTTGCTAGTCATCGCCAACTCTTGTCCAAATCCAGCTTTTCGTAAAATGATTTTTGTTGCGTGTGTCAGCGCAGCCTTATGCTTTTGAACGCTGGTATTCTCATTTGAGTCGTTGAAATAAGCAATCAGATCAATCATGTACACTGGCGGCCGTACTTTTTCTTTGCGCAACGTAGGATCGTCATCGGAATCTTCCGATCCATCATCGATTATCGCATAAGGCTTAAATTCGTCTTCATCGTCGTCGTCGTCACTCTTCTCTGATTCAGTTTCAACGTATTCTTTCTCCGTGGCTCCAGAATTCAGTGCAGAAACATATTCAAGTCCACTCGTAGCTGTGTCCCTTAATTCAGCCAAATCATCCAAGAAACTCTCATCAGCAGCCACAGTATCATGAATCTCCAGCATTTGCTGCCAGTGCTTATACTCCTCGCTAAATCCTTCGACCTCCTCAAATTTAAGATTAGGGCTAGTATTATCCTTTGCCGTGAGCGCCGTCGCAAATGCCATACCCATGAACCTTAGTTTCGGTAGCATGGCTTGTAAACGATTTGACACCGCTTCAAGAAACGCCGGAGACTGAGTTGCTTGTTTGATATATGGGACCGATAGATGTGAGATAATCAGAATCAAGATTTCTGTCAGCGCTGTAATTCTGTTAGCCTGTATCACGAAAACCATATACGACGTGCATACCTTCTTGACGGCTGAGCTGGAGATTTTTAATAACAATTCTGTCACCCCACTGTCGCAATGTATTTTCAAACACCTCTTCATGAAGCCCTGAATAACGTCAGTATCTATGTAAGATATTTGACTGAAGTTAAAAGAAATATACCGTGAAAAACTAACCAGCAAATAATGACCCGCCGCAAAAGTAGCTGGCCCGAACCGACTTGAACCAATTTCACAACATAATCGTCTTGGCTTGGCGGTACGAGCTGTACCAAAATCATACCCAAGGCTTCGACTCGTTTCTTTACGAAACTTGTATCTTGTGACTCAAGTTTATCAAGATACATGAGCTGAAGATAGCTCAAAAGAGATTTCGTGAATGTCATGAGATCAACAGAAGGTAGAGCAGTTGAGAGGCCGACTGCAACATGGAAATTCTCTTTCCCAATTATTTTTTTCATGAATTGATCTATTCTCAGTCAGACAATCGGTTTTAATGAAATAAAGAAAAAAGCCGTACCCGGATATCCCAAGGCCATAGATCGACTCATAAGCCTAGCTAATTTTGAGCGCTCGGTAGCATTCTCATTATATGCATGAATAACTTCACCAGCCATAAAAGCCGTAAATTTCTTTCCATCTGCCATCCACGACCATTTTTCCCTTCCCAAGCGTCCGCTTTCATTAAGCGCATTATATGCATCACCGACATTCGCCAAAATCTTACTTCCTGCAAATAACGACGTTACTTCTTGCCAGTATAGCACTTCTTTTTCGCTCTCACGGATTTGAGCAGCTAATACGGTAATGATCCCTGGTTTCACAACATCGTTTAAAAGCTCGAGTAGTATAATCAGCTTACTGCTCTCAGTCTCGTCTCGTGGCCGCAGTCGCACCTGCGCAGACCGAGCTCCTAGCACCGATACAATTGCACCCAACCCATTGACTGACGAGAACAAGGCGCGGATACTCGTGACTCCACCATCTTTCTTATCAGCTTTCAATGCATGGTAGTACTCAAAAACAGTCACATTGAGTAATTGCAAGAATATCTGCATGGAGTTAGAGGATGGTTGCTTTATTGATGAGAGATTGCTCAATTCATTGAGTAGCGGAGGAAGCTCTGAAACAGCTGAAACATTCTTCAGTCGTTCAAAGACTGCATCCTCAGTACTCATTGTATTCCAATCCAATCAGAAATGAAGGAGATCATCAATCTTTTGGATATCTCATTGTACACCCAGCTCAACTATAACGCAGACGAACTAAGAGAATCAGTTTGAATCAGATTCAATGGTTCAGGTTTAGGGTAAATTGTCATACTTAGAGCTCCTGAAAGACGGCTGCTAATCCAAGAATTATTCAAATCAACGAGATATTATTCCGTTTCACAAGTAGCAAAGTAATCTAAACTACTGTAAGTTGGAATATATTGCCATAATGTCCAGCCTTTCATTATATCGCGGAAATAACAAATTGACGAAGATATATAAAGTAACCAACCACGATTCCTTCCCAGTTTGTTGCTTCTGTCCAGTATATAATCCGGTAATAGCGGCAGAAAGTCAATTTGTTTAATGCCATTTTTTCAAACCTAACAGCCTTATCTTATAGACGAAGTATTATGTATGCGCAGCCTTTGATGTGCGACATGGGGAAGAACAGCATCTAAGCAGGACCCTAAACCGCAATGTGCCCCGCTCCACCTGCTTTCAGTACCTATTTAAGAGCACGCGCTGTTCTAACTCTCAGCTTCATCTTCAACTGCTTGCTGGCTATGGGTACGTAATGATTGGGCATTAAATCTTATTTGTTTTTAATGGTAATTGCAATAATAGAATAAATGTATACAAAGTTCAAACGACAGAAAAAAGAAACGTTACTCAAATTCGCCTTTCCGCAAACCGAAATACCCATCCACCGGCATCTCGAACAACGCAGTCTGAGTACCATCAATGCCAGCTGAGCTAACAGTATTACCCCACCAATCTATTTCCGTCTGAGTATAATTGATAGCTCCAAAAATGACGATGGCTGAGAATGCTGTGCCGGCAGTCAATCCTGAAGTCAACACATAGTTATACTTTGTCCACCAAGCAATATACCGCCTTTTGATGACGTACATAAAGAAGAAAGCGGCAATAAGCCCGGGGGTATAATAAGATAAGTTGTAGGTTTGACCCCAGACCGAGAAGCCGGCCATGATGACAAGAGGGTGGACGTAACGCAAAGCATTCGGAAATCTGCGACGACCGTACCAAGTGAACAAAGCAACGAGAGCGCCGACCAAGAAGCAATACACAAGACCGGGATAAAGCGTGTTAAACACTCTGTCAGGTCCAATAGTGCCGAACATCGTTGCGGACGTGAACATACCGTTTTCGGTCGGACACGTGAATTTGCTCGCCTGCGCCGACGTGCAAAGACCAGGCATTGTTGCAACAATAGTTTTGATACTTCCGACTGTGACAAACACATGGAGTGATGTAGCAACCATCTGGCCTCTAAATACAGCGCGTGGTGGGATCTTGGCGTAATGACCAAGTTTGAGATCAGAAACAAAAGTCTCTGCTTGCACGTCCATATTCCATCCATAGAATCTGCACATGAGAGTGCCTATTCCGTTACCGGGAATAAGATATCCACCGAGCAACGCCATGAAGTCGTTGAGCACAAGCTGATATCCCGACACTGAGTAAACGATTGCACCGGGAATCAACATCGCCATTGAAATCGCAAGGATCGTGGGAATAATCCATACCGGGACATTAACTGGATATACCTCAAACGCAATGACACCCATCAAGAAACACATAGCCAAGATGACAAAATACCACCAGTCAGGAACTTCTCGATACACGCTAATCATTCGATTCATAGGATCTTTATATTCGCTAACCTGCGATTTCGTCCTCCGATGAAAAATACCATTATAAATACCTTTGAAAGTATCAACCAGTAATCTCCAGTCGGTGAGAAGCACAAATACAAATGAAAGCGTGTATTGTGCAAACGCTGAGCCTTGTCTGATCAGATTCCCCATTGACAAATATGGAGGAGAATAGGCCTCGTATGCCGCTTTGTTCAGAACACTTCCAGAAGATACCCGCGATACATTATATATAGCACCGTCATTAGCGAATGTATTTGCAGAGTTAATTGGAAGATAGCCAGAAAACTTATAGTTCTTAAAGTACATGACCAATATCAAAATTCCGCTACCTAAGGCTCCGACATATAGGTTGAGCGTGGAAAAGAAAGGCTTGACCAATGGCGACGAGTAGTTGATGACGTTCCAGTCAAACGTGGTGATTGGATTGAAACCCATACCAAGCTTTGATCCAGTCACAATAGCCAAATTTTTGTTCTGCGGAGCAATCCATGTCATCCAATTAAAAGTTGATAACGCTTTAAAAAGGAAATTTGGCAGGAAAAAGTATACAAACGACACTATCATGCAGAGAAATAAAAGTCTATATCGAGTAATAGTCCAACCATTGATTTTGGTCTTGGTTTCAGGAAGCATCAAAGCTTTATTGATAGCGAGGGTGGGCATGATAGTCGGCCACACTGCCTTTGGATTCCAGACAACCCAACGACGTAAGATTCCAGCCATTCCGAAACCAAAAAACTCGGTTGAAATATTCATGAGCAGCATAAATCCAAACTGAAGCGCCCATGACTGATCAAAAAACACCGGGAGACTGATAATCAAGACATGATTAATGACGTTAGAGAAGCGGCCACCGGTGTTTACCATGATTGTGGTGAACATTTGCTCTTTATACGTCCATGGTCCCGGATTGAGTGAGATTGTATGTCCTTTGATCTTAATCGACCAATTAGGTAACACACGAGCCAGAAACATACCGCTAGGATATACAAGCATCTGCAGTACCGTGGCAGGAAGAGTAATCGAAGGTTGTCTAGGCTGAAATAACTCACAAATAAATGAACCGACAGCTGACCAAAATAACCCAATTACATATGCACGAGGAGTTTCGACATAAGCACTGGGATCATCAGTAGGATTGACAACTGCTCGTACTTCAGGATAAGGAGAGTAGTATTTCATCAGCGTAGCTTCGATGCGCATTTCAATCTCATGAGATTCAGTCTCGGGAATAAGTTCCTTCTCATTGGAACTAGCCATAGCCACAAGCTTTTTCACTTTGGCCATTGTATCAATTGGGAAATTATAATCATCGGCATGATACGTTTCTGCTTCAGTTAAAATCTGAAGCGCTTCATCGGCCGAAACGTATTGAATCTTGTCAAGAACAAAGTCAAGAATCTCAGAAGAGGCAAGAATATCTGCGAGGTCTTTCGATTGAGCCAAATGTTCAAGGACTTTTTCGTAATCAATATCATAAATAACTTCAGAATTAGCGTCAAGCCCGTCGCCGGTGCTGTCAATATCGACTTCGTAAATCGTCGTCTCGACGACTTTTTTCTCATTGATGTCGTCCATACTATATCAAATCAGTATAATCATGCAAAAGGGATCAGAAGGCATTCATACCTGACTACGCTGATACTTCCAAGTATATCGCTATAATTTGCAGAATAGCTACAGCAAGGTCACGTCAGAGCAGCGATAAGTGCATCTACGCCAAACAAATACTCATCAACTAGACTCATGTTATCTATGTCTGAGAGCGCTCTCAAATCGATAAGAGCCTGAAACCCCTTGATAGTCGGTACATCCGAATGTCTGCTTATCGCCATTCATTGTGTGCCAAGAGCCTGTCATGAAAGAGTCCGTTGTTTTTTAGGCAGAGCTTTTGGTCAAACGTCGATCTTACTATGGCTTGGTGGCGCTTTCTCGGGCGATAGTACCATTTGTACCGTAATTGCGGGCAAGCTGATATCAAATCACGATTGTAAAAGGATTCGCACGAAGCAATATGACAGTTATTGTTAGCAAAATAAGGACATCTTCCATAAAGGCAACAACCTCTAGCCAACTCTTATTTTTCATGTGAAGCTTGTCAAGCTCATGTTTAGAAGTTACGGAACATGCGCTGTGCGCGGACCGTTTCTTACAGGCGATAAGGTTTCACTTTTGCACCTTCGAACAAGGCGATAAGATGGCGATAGCTACACTAAGTAAAGCGCATAAATCTATTAGGAATTTATAACATTTATATGCTGTAAGGATAGTTTTAAAGCGACATCTTTGAATTCCCCGATAATGCAGCACCTAGTAAATACCAAGCTCGAGAAGTCGGTTACCTGCCGTCAAAAAGTAATAGTCCGCATACACCAACCCAGAGTCTGCAAGTCTTATGAATGCGTCCTCATTATTATTAATAGTAGCGTTCTTTAGAATTGTGTCATATCCACCCATATTAACTTGCTTATCGGAGCCACCGGTAAACGAGGCGTGCGGCGAAAGCGAGAGCGCGATGGTATTGCGCAGCAAGTCGAGTGCCCAGTCCAGGTACCGCTGTTCTCGAGTATACTTATAAATAATCAAGAGTCCGTTAGCCGCAATCATTGCTGCCGCCGTGTCGCGATAAGTTGGGCGAGGCGCGTCAAAATCCCTAGAGAATGTTATTAAAATCTGCGAACTGGTGGTATCTCCATAGTTTCTGACTCACCAGTGCGGCACCCCGTCTTCAGGTAACTGGGAGACAAAATACTCGGCAATGTTAATTGCAGCGTCAAGAAACTTTTGATCTCTGGTCCAGCCATATGTTTCTGAGAATCCAAGTAAAGCCCAAGCCTGACCTCTTGACCAAACCGATCCATCCTTGTATCCCTGGTTCTGGAGCTTATGAACGGCATTTCCCGTCTTTTTATCGTACACTAAAACATGATGTGCGCCCCACTTCGGATACATAAAGTGGTTCTTGAGAGTAGTTTCAGCGTGAGTAGTAGCAATGTCTGACAATCGCTTGTCGCCAGTTTGTTGCGCAACCCAGTACAACATGTTGAGGTTGCCCATATTGTCAATAATGACAACAACCTCTTTGTCTGGAGCAGTGAAAGAGTATCTTTTGTTTTCAACCACATCCCACGATCTAATACATCCAACCTCCGGCACGAAGCGAGAGGCAAGGGCATGTGCAGCAACGACAACTGATCCAAAAGCTCGCTTGTCGCCTGTCAGCTCATATAATGGCTTGAAGGCACTGACAATCATAAATCCCAAGTCATGCGTATCTCGTCGCAGAGCTTGAGTATGTAAAGCCTCGCTCCACCAGCGAACAGCATGCTCAAGCTTGCGCACATGAACCTTTTCAAGAGGGTACCGGTCTGGTCGAGAAATAGCGCGCTCAAACAACGTAGCAAGTGAGCCGGGAAAATATCCAGAAGTCCACCAGTTATAATCAGCGAGTATGTAATTTCCTTTGTCGTCGGTGTAATCAGGGACTGTGGTAGGCGGCGCCTGCTCTAAAAGTGCTGGAAATGCAATACCCCAGATCTTAGCAACGACGGAGGGTGAAAATAGCTCAAGCAGAGCATCGCTTTTGCCGTTAGCTTTTCCGTTCAGCAATGTCATTTTCTATCTGTACAATATCCATCAATTGTCTAAGTCGCGGTCATTGATATATAGAAGCCAACGTGCTTTTAGGTTACACGAATCTGCGGCGGCGGCGGCTGCGGCGGACCGGCCTCCGCAAGCGAATTCTTCTCTGTTCCCCGCATTATTACCTAAGCATGTTTGCTAGTTGATCCAGACCAGATGAATCTGGCTATTGCTTGCAGTGGTTATGAGACATAGCTTTATTTGATATTGATGAAAGACAAGGAAAAGGAGAGAGAATGGATGGATGACGTTGGTATAATTCATATATGGAGATTACTGTGGAATGGGAATATGTTGCTTATTCTGTGATGATTTCCAGTTTAAAAGTTACAGTCGTTAAAAGTACCTCAATATCATCATCATAATAGTTCGAGGAGACATCCTAGGCCAGATTTAGCAGTGCATTTATGGTTATAAAAAGTGCATTAAAAATATACATAGCTCTAATTAACTCAATCAATCGCTATTCTCAACGCAACAATCTCATTATCTTTAATCTCTAAAACGCGCAAAATTCCATCTAACAAATATCGATCAACGCAAGGCTCTCCGAAATACCCAGGCTGCGCCCATACTTTTTTCCATACGTTGTCTTTCCACTTGGCAATTGTAAGCGTATTACTACCCGCGTTTCCTGGGAGCAGCGCATAAATTGAACTATCTCTACCCGGAACCAATTTACCGCGGTCGCCAAAACTAATTGCAGGTAAGTCAAGAATTGTGCTTCTAGTCCAGGTCCCGGAGGGTGCCCGATAATAATGATGGAAAAGCCCGTCTTGTCTGTTAAGAGCATGGAAGCCTCCGTATAAATCCGTCGTCTGACCCTCTTGGTTCATAATACCGCTGAATTTTGGAATTTCGTATACCAATATCCCAGAGGCGTCAGGTGTGACTGGATGATTCAATTTCACCCCAAGTGTGCTATACCAAGTACTTCCTTCATCGTCGGAATACATGTAATATAAATCATGGTTATTCTCGGGGCCATTGGGGCCTGCGTTGCGAGTCGCTGTACGTATCACTTCTTCGGACAGATATTCGGGTCTATCTTCAACATAATCTCGATATGTCCACGATACATGTATACGCCCAGACGGATCCTGGTCAATGCCATTTATATAAGCATTATTTTCAACTCCTTTGAGGTATAGCCCATTGCAAGATCCGACTGGTATCCACTGACTGGATTCACAGCCATATCTGTAAAGATAATCATCGCCGAGTCCTGATTTTCCAATTCGGAATTCAAATAGTAAATCGCCACCAATCAAGCGCAAGAAGCGAGGATAGGTAACCATCGTAAGTTCAATTCCAGAAATATCATGCTGAATCGGTAAAAAGCTATCAGCTGTCCATGGCTGCGAGGGATCACTCGCGAGACCAGGTTTCGATGCTCGGTAATTTATCTTGTCGCCATGCAAATCCCACGATAAATGCACGACTCCGTCACCGCTTATTCCAATGCAAACAACATTGTGCCCATCGTTTGTAACCTGTTTGTAATCCGTAAACACGATCAGATCCCAGTCTTGCTCATTCAGAAGTCGACGGCCGAGAGTAATGAATCGCGGTGAAGTTGGGTCGCCTTTGACGGAAGGCTGATAAGCCGCAGCGTATTCGGCACCGGCGCATGTTGTAATTGCGTCTTGTTGGAAAGCATTGCAGTTGATGCGGAATCCGCTCGGGTTCGAACACAGAACAGCAGACATTACTGCTCCTCAACTATTTACAAGCACATAATATTGTTTTAATAGTATTGAAATCGGCGACTTCTGGAGAGCGCGTGAGTTTAGCGATACTAAGCGCACGCGCAGATGGGCAGTGAGAGAAGAGGCGCGGGGAACTCGAGCGGGCCGCCGCGGGCTCCGCACCCCGCACCCCCACCTCCCGCCGCACCAAGCCTTGCGTTTCTCTGATCATACCTTGAATAGAACATGCCACGCTTTTTCAGAGATTACGCTCATCAGCAAGATAGACGTAATGGATTCCTGGACGCAGAACCCTCTGCGCACTAGAAATGACTTGCTCGAAGCAGCAATTGCGCTTCTCAAGCCTCTATTGCGGAAATACTCGGCCGGCAAAGCAGCCATCATTGCTCTCGAGACCGGCGCGCATTTTGATCAAGTTGCTGCACAACTTGAAGGATTCTCCCGTGTGATGTGGGCGGTTGCGGCTATTAAAGCAGGATTTGAGGAAAGCAGTGCTTCCGACGAAGTAAAGAAAGTCATTGACCAGTTCGTGGTTAACTATCAGGAAGGCGTGGGCGCTGGGTCTGATCCCGAGTCACCAGAGTACTGGGGATATCCTGAAGATTGCGACCAGAGACTGGTTGAGATGGCTGCCTTGGGATACAGCCTATTCATGTGTCCCACAGTTTTTTGGGATCCCCTTCCCAAGAAAACAAAGAAAACGTTCTCGACATGGCTTTACACTATCAACGAGGTTGGAATCGTTTCAAACAACTGGCTATTTTTCCGTGTTTTGGTCAACGTTGGTCTACGGACTGTTGGCGAGAAGTATGATCAAGAAGCATGGGATGCCGCCCTCGATGAAATAAACGGCTTTTATCTATCAGACGGGTGGTATTACGACGGTAAACCACGACAGCTCGATTATTACATCCCATTTGCCTTGCATTATTATGGACTGATATACGCTGTTCATGCCGCCAAATGGGATCCTATTAGATGCGCAAAGTTTAGACAGCGAGCATCAGTTTTTGCTGATACGTTCTACGCGTCTTTTGCTGATTCCGGCGCCGGCATCCCGTTTGGTCGAAGTTTGACTTATCGATTTGCACACTCTGCATTCTGGGCTGCGATGGGATACGCTGGTGTCGAAGGCGCAAATGTGGATCCGAATACCGGAGAACCTGTGGTAAATATGGGCGTGGTCAAGCATCTTCTTCTGCAAAACTTGAGATATTGGCGCGACCAGCCGTTCTTGCTTGACGACGGGTCATTTTCAATTGGATACTGCTATCCCAATCTTTTCATGTCTGAGGAATACAACTCCGCAAATTCTCCTTACTGGGCAATGAAAGCAATGCTCGCTCTAGCTATTCCCTCAGACTCGTCATTCTGGAGAGCGTCCGAGTCGACTAAGATTTCCAAACCACTCATCACGGCATCACCTCATGCCGGACAGCTTTACATCAACGACAAATACGGACATACCTACGCACTTTCGGCTAAACAGCATGCAGACTGGTTCCGCAATCAAAATGCAAAATACTGTAAATTTGCATACTCTTCTCATTTCGGATTTTCGATGCCCCAAGGAGCTGATAGCGCTTCGCATTTTGCAGCAGATTCTCATTTGGCTATTACTAATGATGGAGAATTATTTACCACACCCGGCGTCACGATGGACCATGGAATGGGACTGATTGCCGGTCGAATGGCGGTTTGGGGATCGTATGCTCCTGTACTGAATAAAACAGTAAATGTTTTTGCATGGATGATTACTCCAGAAGCGGAGGCAAGCGCATATCATACACGGATTATAAAGGTTGTTAATTCCGGATCAGTGGATCTTACAGTTAGGGATGGCGGCTTCTCTGTTTCGGCAGAGAAAGCAGACCGACGAATAATCCGCTCTACAGAAGTGACAGTCACAGGCGAATTCCAAGCGGCCGGACATGACTGGGCGCTTTGTAAAGCTATGAACTCAGGCGTCTCTGGTATTCGAGCTGGAGCATCTGATGGGCTCGTCGGCGGGAAAGCGCAGAAGACGGATCCTAATACCAACATTGTCTTTTCACGGTCGATGTTTCCTAGTATGATATATACTGTTGGGGCGGAAACTACTGCCTGGATTGTTGATTATTTGTTTGCGATTCCTGCAGAGGCGGAGGTGGTGAAGAGTGGGGAGTGGATCGAGTTGTGGGAAAAGAAACCGGATGCTGGTTCATTGTTGGATATTATCAAAAAACTGTAGAAATAGATTTACGTGTTTCTGCGTAAATAACAATTCTGAGCGGCCACGTACAATGCCGTACAATAAAGATGAATAAATGGATAAGATTGGAAAGATAGTGCGGCTTGGAGTGATGTCATGATATTAAAAATTAGTCTTCAAACTGCAGCTGTTCGTCTTTGAAATACAAATCCCCCACCGCACACTCTTTTCTCTGAGTTCTCCGAAGTCCTCTATCCTAGTTCATAATTGTTTAATTATTCTGGAATTTCTTTTTGCATAAGTCTGGCCAAATGTCGAAATCTTCGCCGTTCTACGTGTACTCACTTCCCGCCACACTCCTCGCCTCGTTAACGCCTACAACATTCACACCATCATTTCGAGAAGAAGAACCAGCAGAATCTCTCACACCGTCAAGCGATCCAAATACTAGATTTTCAACCAGATGCACGACATGCGGTGTCTCTAATGAGTCGATTGATGACCAGCGAGCGCATTTCAAAAGTGATTTGCACCGACTCAATGTTAAACGGAAGGTATTGGGACAAGATGCAGTTGAACAAGCAGAATTCGAGACATTGTTAGATGGTATCTATATACTTCCTTCGTTGTGTTTATAGATGATTTGTTAATTAGAGGCACAGAACTCGAAGAATCAATCTCAGGCTCTGATACTGAATCCGACGAGTCTGATACCGATAGAATTTCAAATCTGCTCGATAAATCGTCATTGACAGCAATTCAAGAAGATGACTACGAAGAACAAAGGGCGCACAAGTCTCCGTTTCATACATTTGATAGCTCGCTATTGCCAGCTGAAGATGTATTTGCTATTTACAATTGTCTATTTCCCGCTGATTCATCGGAAGAAGGATTACAATTGATCAAGAACCAGCAAATCGGCTCTCAAAAAGTAGAAGATATTCCCGTCAGCGCGATATTTATGCTTGGAGGTGGTCACTTTGCTGGAGCAATTATTTCACACAAACAAAATCTATCGAGAAAAAATGATCCGGTTACGATAATTGAGCATAAGACGTTTCATCGATACACGACGCGCCGAAAACAAGGAGGCGCACAGTCTGCAAATGACAATGCAAAAGGAAAAGCTAGTTCGGCTGGATCATCAATAAGAAGATATAATGAATCCATGCTTGAAAAAGAAGTTAGGGAACTAATTGCCGAGTGGAAACCGTATCTTGATAAAGCTAGTCATATATTTATACGAGCTAATGGACGACAGAATCGTGGGATTTTAATGGGTTATGAGGATGCGGTGATTAAACTGCGTGATACTAGAGTCAAAGGTATCCCGTTCTCGACCCGGCGCGCGACAGGCGGAGAAGTCAAGCGAGTATGGACTGAACTCACACGGCCGCGGATTGCAAAGCGGGAATCATTCATGCCAAAGCCTGTTAACAAACCAGTTGTGAAACAGGCAAACCCGACACCAGAAGCTACTGTCGAAGTAAAAGAGCCGACCGCTGAGGAATTACATACGATGCAAATCGTCGCGATGGTGAAAAAGTCGCGAATAAATCCATTGACAGCATATTTGACCGCAAATAATCTGTCTGCGGATTTCAAATTACAACCCGCGGAGCAGTATCATCATACGCCCACGGCTCTACACTTGGCTGCCTCACTTTCGTTGCCGCGTGTAGTCACAACTCTTTTGGTAACGTGCGGTGCCGACCCCACGCTAACAAACGACGACGGTCGCACTGCGTGGGATCTTTGCGGCGACCGCGCCACACGCGACGCGTTCAGACTCGCGCGCGGGGAACTTGAGAACCGCACGAGCTGGGACTGGGCAGCAACTGCTATTGGCTCGGCTCTGACGAAAAAGGATATCACGGAGCGCGATGCGAAAGAGAAAGCCGAGGAGAATTTAGCACGGACTGAAGCTGTTCGTCAGCTTGAACAGCAGCAGCAGAAGCAGAATGGAGGAAAGAACGGTGCCTCCGGCAGGAAATTGACGAGTTCGGTAGTTACGGGGGTGAATGCTACGGAGCAGATGCTTGCTGGACTCACGCCAGAGGCGCGGATGCGGATAGAGCGCGAGAGGAGAGCGCGTGCGGTAGAGGCGCGCTTAGCGTCGGCACGTCGGCAATGAGATCAACGTAGTCTTCAATTGCATTGTCATATGTCATCCTGATATTTAGAGGTTTTGTCATATCCGTAGACAAATGCGCGCATGACCTTTGTCCAGCTTGATGTAGGGTTCGTCGTTACGCGGGCGCGCTCCGACGGCGTCGGGGGCGGGAATCGACAGCGGTCCGCACCGCCGCCAACCCCGCCGCATATCGTGCGTTCTCCCCACAATCGCCCCGCATTTCATTGTTCTTTTCCTCAGGGACCTTCTTGTAGATATAATGATACCTGCCCATATGCTCTGTCGCTATCTTCTATCTGAAACTCATTTTATTTTATCCAACCCACGTCATGATTGATATCGGAGACGTCTCGCGCTTCGAGGGGAAAGTCCTCAATGACTACATTCCTACTCATGACCGGTTTTGGTGGCATTATCCTTACTTGCGACGACTCAACTTCAGTCTGATGTGCGCTATGCTCACTCAGATCACCTCTGGTTTTGATGGCTCGATGCTTAACGGACTACAGTCGCTACCAGTTTGGACAGAATACTTCGGCCACCCGACGGGCGGCAAACTGGGATCAATGACAAACGGAGTTACCTATGGTATTCTTGCCATGACGCCTTTTGTTTCGCAAATTTGCGATCGCTGGGGTAGAAAGCTTCCTATTACTCTTGGCTCAGGTCTAATTGTCATCGGCGCGGTTTTGCAAGGCGCAGCCCAAGCTTATCCAATGTTTGTTATCGCTCGATTCCTCCTTGGCGTGGGGATCTGTCTTTCGGGAGCAGCGTCGCCTTTGTTGCTGATTGAATGCGCTTACCCTCCTCAACGTGGGCGGATGACGTCGTTTATTGAGCCCGCTTGGCCAGTTGGATCGTTTGTGGCGGCGGCTATCACCTACGGAACTTACCACATGGGCCAAAGTTCATGGACATGGCGTATCCCATCCATTCTTCAATGCGTCTTTCCATTGATTCAATGTACGCTGTCGCTGTTCGCACCTGAGTCTCCTCGTTGGTTGATTATGAAGGATCGCCATGAGGAAGCTTACGATTTCTTCCTAAAGTACCACGCCGGCGGTGATCGAGACTCGGACTTGATCAAATTCCAAATGGCGGAAGTCACTGCTACACTCGAGGCCGAGACAGTGAACAAAGAGGCTCGCTGGTCAACCTTTTTCAGGACAAAGGGTATGCGGCATCGCTTCTTCATTGCCGCCTTTGTACCGGTAACGATGCAATTATCTGGCAATGCAATCATGTCGTACTATCTCTCGCGCGTACTCGACAATATTGGCGTCACTGATGCGCAGGAGCAGTTGACTGTCAATCTTTGCGGTACAGCATGGAGTATCATCACCGCATACGGGTTTGCCTCGCAAGTTGATCGAATTGGTCGTCGAAAAGGTTTCTTGTTTGGTTTGCTTGCGATGCAGGTATCTTATATCGTATGGACAATCATGTCTGCTATCAACCAAGAGCAGGGGTTTGCGAGCCGGGGGCTGGCAATTGGAATCATTGCCGTGATGTACATTTACCAGGGATTTTATCATCTGACGGCGCCATTTGCGCCTACATACATCGCCGAGGTAGTGCCATACTCGCTGCGTGCAAAGGGGTCGATGATGTACCAGCTAGTCGGAAATCTTGTGGGCGTGTTTAACAATTACGTCAATCCGATTGCCATGGACGCGATCCAATGGAAATACTATATAGTGTACTGTGTGTGGATCGGAGTCGAGGTAATCGTCGTGTACTTTTTCTTTCCTGAAACAGGAGGAAAATCGCTCGAAGAGATTGCTGAGGTATTTGAAGGCGAAGACGCGCATGTGGGAGTTCACGCTGTCGCGCTGGAAAGGAACATGGATATTGAGAAGCTTGCCGAGGTCGAGCATATTGATACGGTTGGCAGTATGGAGAAGAGAGGCAGCCTTTAGTTCATATGTAGCTTAGTGATCGGTTCGGGCATTGTTTAAATGATTAGCTTTACCTTACTTCATAAAATAATGTTGGTATATTTTTTAGATGCGTAATAAACGTCATAGCATGACATCATCACCACGTCTCGCGGTGGAATCAGCAAAATGGACGGAAGAGGAATACGGTGAGGGAAACCGTTTGAAATCCGTGCTGCAGCAGCACTTTATGCGGCCTACCGCTTTAGGCCAAGAGATAAACGCGGTCGTCGCATTATATCTTTGGGACAGAATGGGCAATAGCAAGGCAGACGGAGCGATAACGCAGCAGGCGAGAGATTTGAATATGATCAGGGTCCACGAACTAGCGTTTAATAGTGTCGCAACTCATCCTGCAACGGGTCTCAGATCTGATATGACGGGGCAGAAAAGCGGTGGCATTAGTCACGGCTTAGGTAATTAACGGCTCTACCGGTGCCTGGAGCTAGCGAAGCCGCCGCCGGATCCACAGCCGCGGAGACGCGCGCTGTTCCTGCTCGGCCTGCGAGCGAGCTCTGCTTCGGGCGTCGTCTGGCGGGCAGCGGGCAATGGTGTGTCGTGTTGCGGAAGTGGACAGACCGCGCCAAGGGTGGCGAGCAACTGCTGCCGCGTCCGGAGCCCGTCCGCTATCGCCAACGAATCCTCGCAACCTTGCCTCTCGTTGACAGCCAGCCGGCATATCACAATCAACATCAGCACTAAACTGCGCAGCTTGGCCGCCGTGCTGCACCGCACCAGTCCATCCTCACCAACAACCGGCCGCAATCCAGGCAATTTTTACGGCAAATTAAACCTATGGACCGCCACTACATCATCGACATCGCCGAACACGGTTCGCCTTCTAACGGCATCCGTATAAAAAAAGGCCGTTTTTAAGCTCCTCGTTTAAAGTTTAATGCGCGACTGGCTTCGAGATGCCGGCGACTGACTCGGCCGTAGTCTTTGACAGGACGCCCTATACTTCGTCCGGCCCCTGCTCCTTTATCTGGCTTCGTGCTGCCTGCCGCACACTCTGCTTCTTCACTCTCATCCTTACTCTACCCCTTGCGCTTCCCTTTGCGATCCCAGCCATGCATATCGTTAGTGGAGTACGGCCATGGTACTCCCGCTCCTCGGTCATCGCCCGTCGCATGGTTGACGCGTTGCTCGTCCTCACTGTCGTCTCCCTGATCACTGTCGCAAACTCCCACACCTCTTTCTCTACCTCGTCTGCCGTTCTGGTTCCTACTGCCCGCGGCCCTGTAGCCGCAGACCAATTCAGCGGCGTCGGCTCAGCTTCAGACGAGCTTCCATTCGCAAATACCCTTCCCCCTGCAACTTCTGCACAGGGTTTCATACGCGACGGCGTCGCTCCACACCTGTCACACCATCCAGAACTTGCTTCTCCTCAGTTTCCCACTCAGCAGGATGCTGTGTACATACCCCGGCCAGTCGCACATGCCGGTGTCGAATCCGACAGACTCCATCTTGAGAATGTCCTTGGGTCGCCGCAGTCGTATACATTGGAAGGATCGACGACCACAGTTAGGAAGAAGAAGATCTTTCTTATCAACTCTGAGCGCTATCACTTTGAAGTTGTCATGCCGGTCCTAGACACCTTTTCCCAAGTCGAGAATATCAATTTGACGCTGTTCACGACGAAAGAAGGTCGGGAGAGATTCGATGTTAAGCCATTGCTGGAGCACTTTGCTCGCGGTGCAAATTTCTCTAATGTCTCGGACCTCGAAAATTATGTTGAGCCTTCAGAGTCTCCTGATTTGGTCTTTCTGACGACTTGTGGTCGTGATATAAAGAATATTGGCGACACGCTAACTAGATTCCTTGAAAATGGCGCGCAAGTTTTATGTGTTATCCACGAATCACACCGATGGGATCAGAATGATGATGATAACGAACGCTCAATGTACAAGAAAGAAAGCGCGTTTATGATTCCCTGGATCAAAAACGGTCAGTGGAAAATCGTCACACTCTCGAATCACGTCCAGCGCTATATCCATTCGAACTTCCCAACATTCTTCAATACCGGTGATGAAATCGACTACTCGCCGTTGGTATTCTTTCCAGTATTTGATCTACCTGGATCGCGCATTCGTCTTAACAGTGAGAATCCATCTGTCACTATTGCTGGCAAATTCGAGGAAAGCCGACGAAGTTACAAGCGTATTTTTGATGAGTACATGAAAATCTCGCCGCCTGTCAGCCTTAATCTTATCGGCAGCATGGGAGACCCTCAGATCCCTAAAAAGATAAGAAAGAAAGTCTCATTGAAATTTGCTCTCGATTTCAAAAGGTATTTTACCGAAATTGGCGAGTCGATCGCCATCTTACCTGCGTTCGCGACGCCAGACTACATTCACTCACAAGCATCGAGCTCGGTCGCTACCGCTGTTATCAGCATCACACCTCCGATCATGACGCGAGAAATGTTGGCTTCGTATGATTACATTCCGGAAGATGCCTCGTGGATACAAGAAGATGGTGAGAACGAAATGGAAGTAGTCGCGAGAATTGCCGAGAAAGGCTATGCAGCATGGAGCGAGAAGAAAGAGCGATTGACAGTGGCGAAGGAGGAGTTGCTAAAGCGGAATATGGCGATGATAAACGCTGCGGTGTATAGTATACGATGAACTGGGTAATTTCTAGATATGCATGTAATTTTGGATAATGGGTTAATGACAATCAGTGAACTTAATAGAGTGCAAGTCCGCGTTGACCAGCTGTCTCGTCACACACGATATTGTTATCAGCCAAACAGAAACAAGACGAAACATAATTAAAAGTCATAGACCGGAGAGCCGCTTTGGGTAAATTAAAAATTAAATAACTGGAAGCTCGGTAAAAAGCGCACGAAGCACCTGTCCAATTCAACGGTCGCATTATAGGGTTCTTATGTAACCAGCCGTATGCGCGGTTCGATTAGTGGATTATTTTAAGTCAAAATTCCACAACTGCCTTTTGTAGGAAGATCGAAAAGTCGGAAACCAGGGGAACCGGGATATTATTATACTTGGAAAGGTCATCTAATCTAGTTGCTGCTGTGAGGATTGCTCATAGTGATCTAACTAGGACGGGCCTGCATTGATCCAAGCTGATTCTTACTACTCTCAACACACCCGCAGCTCGTCATAGTATCACTTAAAAGCCGCGCACTGCGCACGGCTAACAGCTGAACAAGAATAGAACAAGGCTACCCTGGTATTAGGATATGCGAGGGATTTTACGAGCGTTTTAGAGACCACATTCCACAATAATTCGTATCGCGCTAAAACTCTCTTAAAATAGACTGATATTCATCCACAATTTCTCCACGCATGTTCATACAAGTTTGCAACCAGTAATACATAATATATGGAGAAAGAAAGCGTCGAAAGACGTGAATGATTCTGTGCGGTTGACTAGAACTCGCGTAGTTGAAGATCAGGATGCAAGCGCACCAAGCACCGGTATCATGACTCGCTTGTGAGCCCACACAGCAACCTCCGTTAAGCTACTCGGTAATAGTCGCCAGCGCAAGAATTGACCAATTAACCCCTCAATAATTCTCGTACTCTTCCGAGTCCTATCTGTCAGTCTATTACTGCTGTGAGGCTTCGTCCACGAAAAAGAGTTTTGTTTATCCGAGCCACCGTACTTGATCCAAAACTTTGCACTCCTTTCTCTGCTTCGCGCTTTCCTTACTCAGCACTCCCATTGCGAGGTTAATGGTGATCTGCATCCACCCAACGAATCACGCAAAAAAAATTCTCCTGGCGTCTTAATGTAAAACCGCAAGCGTCAAAGCAACGAATACTGACAGAGCCGTTGCTGGTTTCTCTTTCTTTCGTTTAGTTTGTTGAACCACGGTCAAACCGGGAATTACCGAAACAGTTTGTTCACGATCCTCAGCGCCGGGTACCAGTAACTAAGGGTTAGGTTGTGTAGAAACTTGATTAATACCGCAGGTAGTTAACTAATGCCAATGTCTTATAGTTGTCTAATCCAGTCTACTTACTTATAAGCCATTGGTCTCCGCTATAACCCCTCGATGTCGCTCTTCATAGTCAACGCTCGGTATTCAAATCATCTGGTATTTGCAGCAAAGCGCAACACCGTTCCTCACGCGCTGGTCGGTGATTAGTGAACTGATAATCACTTTGCTCTACCCATGTGCTCGGCGCACTCTTTGGCTGTATCGGCAATGGATAAGCATCACCGCCGTTTCTGGCTACGCATTTTAAACCTCTCCATCGTCCTTCTCACTGCACTTTATTTCCTAAAAACATCACAAACTGCCTGGCCAAGCATTGCGGTGAAAGAGGCCTCTATCTCGTACACTACTAAATCAGGTTTCGCGCTTTCATCACCTTTACCTGATATCGGCAACGGACTACGAATCGTGTATGTAGTCAATTCTGGCTCAAATCGTCCCGAGATAGTTGTTCCTGTGATTTCGACGCTTCTGGGATTGCGCGATGTCTATTTAAAATATTTCACTGACGAAATTTCGTCCTCACAATTTGATTCCATGTCGTTAGTGAATCAATATATCAATGAGACTAGGCCGCTTTCGGAATTTGAACTTGACCGCGTGTCTTCACCTCCAGACCTAATTCTCTTACTCTCTTGTCTTGATGATGCTCAGGCCGTCGAAGGGCCACTGGATAGCATGCTACATAAAGGCTCCAGAGTCATGTGTCTCGTCCAGCAAGCGCGACAGTGGAATTTACATGCGGAACATTCAAAGGAGCGTAGAAAGCAAATTGAATATGTGATACCTTGGATCAAGAAACTGCAATGGGATTTTTTGTCATTATCAGAAAACGTCCAAACCTATATCCATGAGAATTTCCCAGCTTTCTTAGGCACCGGTCGACATATCGAATACGTTGCGTCAACTGTGTATCCCGTATTCATTCCCTCTAGGGATAGCGATACCATCAATCTTTATCGTCCGAGCGTAACAATCCTGACGCCATCTCAAGGTGAGATTTTTGAACAGTACATTTACCAGCAATCAACATTTACAAATCTGTATTCTGATGATTTTGAAATATCTGTCGCGCGCAGAACAAGTGACAAAATAATCTCGAAACTGAGTCCTGGGTTTGAAAGGTATATTGGTCAAGTCGGTATGAGTATTGCCTCAATCCCAGCTCTGGCTGAAGATGAAGATATTGAATCACAAGTCTCAATGTCAATTGCTACATCTATAATCGCCGGCACGCCGCCTCTAATCACTCGCAAAATGCTGAGAGCCCATGAATTCTTACAGGGACGCGCAATGTGGATTCATAATTATCTTGAAACTGAAATCGAGGCGGTAGACCGGATATTCAACAGCGGAGCCCGCGAGTGGAGACTGAGAAAACATGCCGTACACTTGTTAAGATATGAATTGGTGATGAAGAATTTTGGATTATTTGAAGAAATACTGGGCGTTGATAGAATTTGATATCGTATATTTCTACTAAATACAGATTTGCATAGATCTTGGATTTATCATTTGAAAAGTCATTTTCGGTATTTCTGAAAAGTCCTCAGTGCGTATAGCAAATGAGAAACAGGTTCGTTAGATTGTGGATGCTTCTGAAGATCGAACAGGTCAGTTTGAATAAACGCGCGTCGCCTTCTTCCAACTTCTCACCATACTGTACGGTGACACACGTGAACCCACACATGGTTGTGGATGCCACATGGCTATAGAATGTATGAGGGTGTCTCGGCGTGGCGTTTACACTTGACCTTGTGCGCACCGCACGTTTTTGAATTGTATGGGCGACAATTACTTCTGCGACGCTGACGGAACTTGAGTTTCAAAGCCTATTGACGCGGCATTTGCCACGACAGGAGTTATCGCCCTCGATAGTATGAGGACATATAAAAGAAAATTGCATTCCGCGAGTCTTCCTTGCCAGCGTCGTACAACTTCTCAAGAGCAGCAATCATGAACTTTTTTCTTCTTATTTCAGTCTTGTTCGGATTCGTTGTGGGATCGTCTGCGCTTAGTATCCCGCGCGGCAAATTCACAGAATTCAAGAATACAACCATGGATGCCGTATTGAGTAATTCAACTTTGTTGGATACTAACAGCACTGCCGCTACTGTCGCAAGCAACTCGACTAACTTTGTGCTTGCGATTAACGAGACGGCTGCTAAGACTGTGTTGAAAAGAGATGAAGCGCCGTACAGAAACGATACTACGGTCGCTGCCGCAATCAAGAGACGCGAGGCCTTGAATGAAACCGCTCATTACTAGATATCAGAGGGCGAAGCGTGCACAGACTAAGAGAACGAGGTGCTTGGTATTATAGAGAATATATATTTGTTCGTGAAAGTTTGGGTTATATTTTGGTATCCTATAGTTCATGGATGACTAGTCAATAAATATAGATATAGCTGTTTGTATATGCCATCAGCAATTAGTAAAACAGCGCCGTCTGAGCAGATAGTTCTCAGACTCGTGATGTGAGAATCATTGGAAGGCCACGTGACAGAACTCACATGTTTCTAAACGGAGAATCTCCGAAAAACTTAAAGAGAAAGGCACAGATCAAGTCCTGCCATTCCAAGTAAAAACCCCGTTTCATGTTCTTGTGAATCAAATGTGAGTTTTGTGATATTTCAGAGAAGTCGTAGTTACAGCAAATGACTTCCATGGACGAGAAGATAGAACAGAACAGCAGCACGTGCAAACCAAATGCAAGAGCATTTTAGCGTTTGCAAACACCATTTTGTGCTCTTCGCGCGGCTGCGACTTGATGTTTTCTGAGTTATGCGCGTCGGCCTTCTTTGGAGGCGTTTTATCGACTGACTGTTCAGCTCCCCATGAGAGCAGGCACAGGAAGCCTCTTATCGGCCGAGGAGAAACAAAGGAAAACAACACACATTGCAAAGCAATACTGGCGTATTGCTTGATCTAATTCTTTGGTCTATACATGCCTAAGTTATTAACCAATAACTCTCGTTTCTCCAGACCCCGAACCCCATGCTTGTAAAGAGTACTAGAGCCTCGCACGTAAAGTTTGGCCGCTCGGAAAGTATGAACAAACGTTTCAACTTTACTGCTGCGCGCGAGCCCGCGACAATCGATCGCCTCAGCCTTGTCCTGTCTGTTCGCAGCCGTACCTGACAAACTTTTATTTTTCCAGTGCTCCATTCGCTCGCTTTTTTGTTGTGTTTGTTTCGGTAGAACCCGCTTCGAGGTCTACGTTCTTTGAGACCTGGGCTGCGAAACTGTACTCCTAGCCGCCAAGTCAAATCTTTGTTCGTGCGCTTACAAGACCAGAATGTCGTCCGACGGCGACACATCACCAGATAAGCCGGTCATGAAAGACAACGCAGACAATCTTTCCAAGAGCATCGATGATGTACCGGCGCAAGATTCATTGGAGAACTATCTTCCACAACTAGATCAACATTATGATGCTCCACTCGTCGACGTCAGTAGACGGATCGTGCCCGAATTCGATAAAGAGGCTGCGAAGCGCGAAAGAAATGATTTGCCGACAAATAGACAAGAAAGCAGTGAACGTAAACGACGGTTGTTTGGACTCAGTGTTCGGATGTTCTTGATTGCGTTGGTTATTCTGCTTATCGTACTGGGTGTCGGTCTCGGTGTTGGATTAGGCGTCGGATTGAACAAGAATCATAATGACAACAGCAACTCATCAAGTGGCTCAGGTGATGATTCCAGCGGTGGATCTGCTAGTTCGGCTATCTCAAGCTCTACAATTACAAGCTCCGCTATTTTGAGCTCCGGGACTGCTTCCGTTTCATTCGCCCGTTCGAGCTCTGTACGGGCATCAAGCACCACTCGCCGTTCGAGCTCGACAGTGGCTTCCTCATCCGCCGCTGCCTCTTCGAGCGCGGCTGCCAATAACCAAACGTACTTTGCCGTTGTTGCAATTAACTCCGGATCGCCTATTCAATACTCCGCATTATCTACTAACGGTGACGGAAATCTCTATTTTGGCGCTTCGAATTCTATTACGAATTATATTGACAATGGCCTTTTAAAAATCGAAGGCGAAGATTCTACTATCTGGGTCGATCCTGATACTCGGGCACTTGTGTACGGTGATTCTCCGCCATCTAGTGCGACAATTACCACATGGTCCATTGAATCAGGAGAGCTTACTCTTAACGATCAAAATTACGGCATCTCCTGTGGCGACGATTATCAAGTTTACTGGTCCAGTGATGGAAGTGATAGTGTTTGTAACAATGCTGTTGCATACGGTGTCAATTTAATGGCTTCGACTATCACGCCGACCTCGTCTGCCGCGTCGTCCTCGTCTCCGACCTCGTCTGGTACTTCGTCCGCCATGGCTGCTTCTGTATCTCAAGACTCAGAGTCCGGAGCAGCGGTAAATGTCACGCTAAGTGTTGAATCTGAAAGTTTGACTGTTAATGACGCAGGCATCGTTGGTTTACATTCAGGTGCTGGATTTTCGTATGCCTTTGTTTCGCTCGATGCCGGTACCCAGACAGTGGCATTCGAACCGTCAAATAATACGATCCGCTTCCTTGACGATGGTACAGGATATCAATACTACCTTCAACTCGAGTTTGAGAATGTCCTTACCTTTCAAATCGGATATGGTGTGACTGCACAGGAATTCGGAATCATTGACGATTATGTTTTGACTATCAACGACAGTTACGCCGGATTTTTTGCTTGCCATGATATGAATGATCCATATAATTACTCAGCTAGTAATGTGGATCTCTTGATTGTGTACTCGGAGGATATGACTGCTCCAGGAGACGATTGCTACTCATTCAACCTGACAATGCATTACGAAGATTGATTTCTTGAATTTAAGTTGCGCATAGGTGGTATGTTTTGGTTTATATGTCATAGGATAATTTAGTTGCGTCTATCGTTTGTTCAATTAAAAATTGTTGTACGGTGCATAACTGGTTATAATAGAATTTGGCTAGAAAGTGTATGTGAGCTTTACTGTGTAAAGACTTGAGCGCTCTTGGTTTGTGCATGCTAAACTCTTTGTACGGATACTTTCGACTGTGGTAGAAATATATAGATAAGATAAACCATCATCTGCTCAGATAATAGGACTCAATCAATGCAATTTTATTCCAAGATTGCTCGAAAATGGGTATTTCTGTCGGGGTTTGAAGAATTTTGAAGGTTAGAGTTTAATATCTGATTGCATCATTTAGAGTGTGGATTTGCACGACTGTTTTTGTAAAACATCCTCAGCTATCTTTCGTAATGAGAATCGGTTATCAATACTGATTTGCTTCGATTTAGATAGCTTACAATATGGGAAACTAGATGAGGGCGTATCTGACAGAATTTGGGCGGGACGTAAAAGTTTAGCGTCGCGATGGTGTTTGTGGGTGCTGAAGAGGCCAACTGGGAATTCCCACGATCTCTGATCTAAAGACGGTTTCCTATATCCTTATTATAAAATGATTTACACAAATTATGAAAGATGCTGTTTGGCAATCGCTTATCTGTATCTAATACTATCTGTTCTGCACAAGCTCTCGGCTTTCTGCGCTATCGATATAGTCGCTGTTCCATCCTCGGCGCCAGCACGCAATCGCGGCGTCTCATGAAGTGACACCATCATTAGAAATTCTGATGTGCTCAAGGGATTTCTCCATTTTTTCTTCAATAACGTATCGAAAAGTTTAAGAATGTAAGGTGTCATCTCGCTAGTGATTAATCTTGTTTATAGCTGCTGCCTCTCTTTTCACTGTGCGCTCCCCACGTTCCTGTCTTTTCTGTCGTCGTTCATTTCTCCTCTACAGACTTTGTTTGATTTGCATGTTCCGAAAGCGCAGTATGTCGAATAAGATACAGGCAAAGGAGACGTCTCCGCTTCTTTCTCAGGCGCCGGGAATCAATATCCCTTTGCACGCTGATGAATTCTCGCATCTTCCTCCTCATGAAGCTGAGCTTCTGCGAGCTCAAGTGTCCGTGACGCCAGTCAAGAGTGGCTTCTTCTCAATGTATCGATACGCTACACGCAATGATAAATATATGTTGTTCATTGGCGTTCTTGCGTCGATCGTTTCTGGCATCTTACGGCCTCTCATGACTGTAAGTTTCCGATTTTGGTTTTGCCCTTGCAGTAAGCTAATTGCGGGTAGATTTTGGTCGGGAATGTAGCGCAGTTGTTTGTGACGTATAGATCGACTGATTCCTTTGACGATGGGTATTTTTATAATCCTAATAACGTCACGAATGGAAACCATACCTATAACTTCCGTGAATTGGTATATGATAATATGCCTGAAGCATCTACGCCTGAGGAGTTTAATAGAGCTATCAATAAGATTGCATTGTGAGTTTTGATAGTATGCGTTGCTGTAATTGTAGCTGCTGACATATTCCTAGCTTCTTTATAATGCTTGCGGTCACTGATTTCTTTGCGTCGACTATTGCGATCTACGTCTTCATTGATCGAGGTGAAGTGCTATCATCCAGAATTAGAAGCCACTACCTTGAATCAATCCTACGTCAGAACATCGCGTACTTTGACAAACTTGGCACCGGAGAAGTCACTTCTAGAATCTCGAGCGACACCGTTCTTGTCCAGGAAGGCATGTCTGAAAAAGTCAGCTTGGCAATTTCTTCAATCACAAACTTTCTTGCCGCGATGTTTGTCGCATTTTTCAGATCTTGGAAATTGTCGTTTATCCTCCTGGGCATCATCGTCAGCGTCGTTGTTACAATGAGCGTATGTTCCAAATACATGGTGAAATTCTATCGTCGTTCGTTAGCTGGCTATTCCATCGGTGGAACATTAGCCGAAGAAAGTTTGTCCAGCGTACGTAATGTTCAAGCATTTTCTATCGAAGAAAGACTTGCGCTACAATACGATGAATTCCTTGCCATCACTGAACTATGGGCGCATAGAGCCGGTATGATTCTAGGTCTCACCAGTGCTCTAATTTGGTTTTTCATGCATTGTAACTACGCGCTTGCCTTTTTCCAGGGTTCACGATATATCGCTTCTTATTATTTGGAGATCAAGCAAGTCATGTCGACGTTGATGGTCATCATGATGGGCGCTTTCTGGCTTTCTCATATTCCTCCTCATTTACGGTACATTTCCAACGGTATGGCGGCTGCGTCAAAGCTGTACACAACTATTGACAGAAAGTCCGCTATTGACCCATTTAAGAAAGGCAAGCGTTTTCCTCCTGGCGAACTCACTGGACGTGTCGAATTCAAAGACGTTCGATTTATATATCCGTCGAGACCGCAGTCCGTCGTCCTCGATAACTTTAATTTGGAAATCGAAGCTGGAAAAACTGTGGCGCTCGTTGGATCCTCGGGTTCTGGAAAGAGTACCATTATTGGTATTCTCGAGCGTTTCTACAGTCCGATCGGAGGTCATGTATATGTGGACGGGCACGATATAACAGAGCTTGACGTGTCTTTTCTTCGTGAACAAATCTCCTTAGTGTCGCAAGAACCGGTTCTTTTCGCGTGTTCGGTATTTGAAAATATTGCTTACGGATTGGTTGGTACGCGATATGAGCATGTATCCGATTTCGAGAAAGAAGTGCTTGTCCGTGATGCATGCCGTCAAGCAAACGCTCTTGATTTCATTGAGAAACTGCCGCAGGGAATACATACTTTTGTCGGTGAACGTGGCTTTTTACTCTCCGGAGGACAAAAGCAACGAATTGCTATTGCGCGTGCTATTGTTTGTAATCCGACTATTTTACTTCTTGACGAGGCGACTTCGGCTCTCGACACAAAGAGCGAGGGTGTTGTTCAGAAAGCACTTGACTGTGCCTCGCAGAGCCGGACTACGATTGTTATTGCTCATCGACTGTCGACTATCCAGAACGCAGATCTTATTATTGTCATGTCTCACGGAAAAATCTTGGAGAGCGGCACTCATGCGGAGTTGATTGAGAGAAAACAAGAATACTACTCTCTGGTCCAAGCTCAGAAGATTGATTCGGAAAGTCGACCTCAAATTGATGATAGCGACGACGAAACCTCAAGCTCTGATTCAGAGCCGGAGAGCGGATCGTCGACTGCGTACGATACCAGTTCATTAGACGAGAAGTTTGACGAAAAGAAAAGCTTAACGCTATCGCGAACAAAGACCAGTCACTCGATTTCAAGTTTTATCTTACAGCAGAAAGTCGAGCCTGAAGTACCTTGCGAAGAATCCACATTATCTTTGATCAGATTTCTGACGTCCCTTACTACAGACAAGAATCACTACTTGATACTTGGTTCTGTATGCGCTACTATCAACGGTCTCGGCCATCCTGCGATTGCAATCCTTTATGCATTGTGTCTACAAGCATTCAGAGACGGACCAAATTCGTATGATGATATGCTAGCAAAGATCCGAGTATACTCTTTGATCTTCTTTCTCCTTGGTATTCTGCAATTGATTTCTTACTTTGTCTGTAATGCCTCCTTGTCATATGTTGGTCAAAAGTTGGTGCGTCGTATTCGATTTTTGACCTTTAGATACTTTTTGCGTCAGGATCTGGTGTTTTTTGATAATAAGGAGAATTCGGTTGGGCGTCTGACTGCATTACTTTCGCAAGATGCACAGGCAGTGGAGTCACTCAGCGGCGCCACCCTCGGTCAAATTTTGAATGCTATCTCGAACGTCATTGCCGGATCGATCATTTCACTCATTATCGCCCCGAAGATGGCGTGGGTATTTGTCGCTTGCTTGCCGGTCATGATTGGAACTGGATATGGTCGCTTCTCGTTACTTGCCGGAGTACAAGCTCAAGCGAAGACGATGAGTGAGAAGTCTTCTGCTTACGCGTGCGAGGCTGTGTCTACAGTTCGTACTGTCGTGACGTTGACTAGAGAGCGTCACATCATTGAAGAATATCACGAAGACTTGGTATCTCAGGGCAAGAAAATGAGATTAGCATCGTTCAAGTCGTCTGCGTTATATGGTACCGCTCAAGCGACTCAGTTTCTTGTGATGGGTCTGGGATTCTGGTGGGGCTCACGGTTCGTTAGAACGGGAGAGTATTCGCCATTTCATTTTTACGCTGCGTATATGTCGTCGATTTTCGCTGGCCAAAATGCCGGCGTTGCATTTTCATACGCGGCGGATATGAGTAAAGCAAAATCTGCTACTATAAGTATCAAACGTCTTTTTGATCGCCAACCAGTTATCGATACGTGGAACGAGGCTGGCGAGCAAATTGCGTCAGAAGATGTGCAAGGCGAGATTGAATTCAGCGATGTGCATTTCCGATACGAGACGCGTCCTAAAGTTTCAGTCTTGCGCGGTGTTAACTTGCGAGCTAAACAAGGCGAATATATTGCCTTGGTCGGCGCTTCCGGATGCGGTAAGAGCACAATCATTAGTTTGATTGAGGAGTTTTATCGGCCATTGAGCGGCAAGATTTTGTTTGATGGTCGGGATGTTAATACTCTAAACATCAACAATTATCGCAGTCACATCGCACTCGTACAGCAAGAACCTGTATTGTACGCTATGACTATCAAGGAGAACATATTACTGGGATCGTTGGAAGATCCGGAATCCGTGTCGCAAGAGCGGATCATTGCTGTTTGTCGCCAATGCAATATTCATGAGTTTATCACTTCACTTCCTGACGGATACGACACGATGTGCGGAACCAAGGGAGTATTGTTATCTGGGGGACAGAAGCAGCGAATTGCAATTGCTCGGGCGCTTATTCGTGATCCCAAGATCCTTCTGCTGGATGAAGCCACGTCGGCTTTAGATTCTGAATCTGAGAAGATCGTCCAAGCTGCGCTGGACCAAGCTGCAAAGGGACGTACTACGATTGCGGTCGCACATAGATTGAGTACTATTCAAAAAGCTGATAGAATTTATGTGTTTGATGCTGGGAAAGTTGTTGAATCTGGAACGCATTTCGAGCTTTTGAGATTGCAAGGTCGGTATTTCGACCTTGTGCATGCACAGAGTTTAGAAGGATCAAAGTAGTGAATATACATTGGGTTTCGCATTAGTGATATAGTACACAGTGAAATAAAAATTGGAAAATATAACGAAATGGAGTGTAATATCTGAAAATACGGCTCGAGCGTAAGGTCATGCAGTCCCATCGTAACTCGACCACCGCCAGCACCTCGATTCCGTCGCCCAAAACACATTATCCTGCCTCCCAGCAACTGCTGTCAACAACACTGGCTAATAAATTCAACTAGTTAGTTACCCAAATAAAACATTCAGCTCATACCCAGCAGCGCCGAACTGCAAGTGACTCACTCGTCAGTAGCTTTGCGGTATCGGCCACTTCACTGCGCGATTGCGGCGCCGCCGATATCGGCATTGCAAGTGGCATAACATAGGAGCTTTACGCTGTATCCGTTGCTGAATCATGGCGCTGAGGCTGATTTTAATCGGAGCCGTTCTATTGGTCGCATATTTGCACCATAATAATAAAATCAATACTTTAGATCTGAATATGTCTTATTCTGGGTTGTGGCGCTGCGCCGACGACCGCCGCACAGAAAAGATTGCGGCCGAGTTCGCGCAATGAATAGCCGACTTCTTATAAGGCTGTTCCTTTCTCCGCTTGTTTGTCCTTTCTCCAACTTCTAGCAAAACCGTCTTCAACATGCCTTCTGCTGTTGCTTCGCCTCGTACCCTTTACGATAAGGTCTTTGAGGATCATATCGTGAAGGAGTCGAACGGAACTTACCTTCTTTACATCGATCGCCATCTTGTTCACGAGGTTACTTCGCCTCAGGCGTTCGAGGGACTTACCAATGCTGGCCGCAAAGTTCGTCGTCTGGACTGTACTGTAAGTATCTTGCGCTGTACTTCTCACTTTTATTTTTGATTGCTTATCTGACCTTCATATTTCGTATAGCTCGCCACCGTAGATCACAATATTCCTACCACATCTCGGAAGACCTACAAAAACCTAAGCACTTTTGTCGAACAGGAAGATTCGCGTCTGCAATCCACCACTCTTGAAGAGAACGTCAAGAACTTTGGTCTCCGATATTTTGGTCTCGACGATGCTCGTCAGGGAATAGTCCACATTATCGGACCCGAGCAGGGCTTCACTCTCCCTGGTGCCACTATCGTCTGTGGTGATTCGCACACCTCTACGCACGGTGCATTCGGTGCTCTTGCCTTTGGTATCGGTACCTCCGAGGTTGAACATGTCCTTGCTACTCAAACTCTTATCCAGAACAAGTCCAAGAACATGCGGATTAACGTTACTGGCAAATTGCTTCCCGGAATCACATCCAAGGATTTAATTTTGCATATTATCGGACAGATCGGTACCGCTGGTGGTACTGGTCACGTCATTGAATTTTGCGGTGAGGCTATTCGCGAGTTGTCTATGGACTCACGTATGTCAATGTGCAACATGTCCATTGAGGGTGGTGCTCGTGCTGGAATGATTGCTCCTGACGAGACTACATTTGCTTTCCTCAAGGGTCGTCCTCTTGCCCCTAAGGGTGCCAACTGGAACAAGGCGGTTCGTTACTGGCGAACGTTGAAGACTGATGACGGTGCCAAGTTTGACATCGATATCACTATCAAGGCTGAAGATGTTCCGCCTACTGTTACCTGGGGAACCTCCCCACAGGACGCACTCCCCGTCACCGGCAAGGTTCCTGACCCTGTCGATTACAAGGATGACGAGACCAAATTCAATGCCATCACTCGTTCGCTGGACTACATGGGCCTTGAGGCTAACATGAACATTGCTGATATTAAAGTCGATAAGGTTTTCATTGGATCATGCACTAATGCCCGAATTGAAGACTTGCGCGCTGCCGCTAACGTCGTCAAGGGCAAGGTCAAAGCTGAGAATGTCACTCGCGCAATGATTGTTCCTGGATCAGGATTAGTCAAGATGCAAGCCGAGCATGAGGGTCTCGACAAGATTTTCCTTAATGCTGGATTCGAATGGCGTGAGGCTGGATGCTCGATGTGTTTGGGTATGAACCCTGATATCATGGCGCCCAAGGAGCGATGCGCGTCGACTTCTAACCGAAACTTTGAGGGTCGGCAGGGTGCTGGTAGCCGAACTCATCTAATGAGCCCGGCTATGGCTGCCGCTGCTGCAGTCACCGGACACATTACCGACATTCGCGAGTACTACAAGCTCGAGTCGAAGGCGCCGATTGAGATTGTTGTACCTTCGTCCGCCTCTGCCTCCGCTTCTGAGACTGCCGAATCCGCTTACGAGTACACAACTGACTCGGATAGCGAAGCTGCTGAAGAGCCCGCTGAAGGTGTAGTCCCGGCTGTTGCTCAGACTTCAGGATCAACCAAGGGTACTGGTATTCCTCCCTTTACAGTGCTCACTGGTGTTGCTGCGCCCTTGTTCCGTGCCAACGTCGACACTGACGCTATTATCCCTAAACAATTCTTAAAGACGATCAAGAGAACCGGTCTGAAGATCGGTTTGTTCTACGCTGACAGATTCAACCCTGACGGAAGCGAAAAGCCAGATTTCATCCTGAATAAGGACGGATATCGCGATTCGAAGATCATGGTTGTATCGGGGCCAAACTTTGGTTGCGGATCGTCGCGTGAACACGCTCCGTGGGCTCTTGCTGATTTTGGCATTATGTGTGTTATCGCTTCGTCGTTTGGTGATATTTTCTTCAACAACTCGTTTAAGAACGGCTTGTTGCCTTTGGTGATCCCCGCTAAAACTATCATGGAGAAGATCATGCCTGTTGCCGAGAGCGGTAAGCCTTTGACCGTTGATTTGTTGAAGAACGAAGTTCGCAGTGGAGACGAGGTATTGGCTACCTTTGAGATCGATGAGTTCAGACGGCATTGCTTGGTTAACGGATTGGATGATATTGGATTGACACTTATGGACGAGGACTATATTTCCAAGTACGAGCAGTTCCGAAGGGATAACTTCCCGTGGATGGAGGGCGGTTCAAGACTTGTGCGTCCTATTATCCAGGGAAAGATTCCTGGTGTGCCTGATGTTGTTGAGTGGTAATAAACAAAAGTCGGCATATGTCTGTTTTGATGATGTGGGTACATATAAGAGTTAATATGAATAATTTATGGCATTGTTACTTCAAAACCCTCTTTCAGGGCGCTGCATTAGCCTTACAAACTAACGGTGTATTCTTCTATAAAATCTATACAAACAAACCAGACCGATATAAAAAATGCCATACAAACTCCAAAAGCAAAGCACACACTCGCATGATCTTTTTACACAATTTTCTACACAGTAGTGCAGCAAGAATTTTTAAGACTTTTTCGTAAAAGTAAATGAATTCAATCAAAGCTGAAACCTTGTAGTTCTTCTGCAAGAGTCTTTGCCATGGCTGTAGTTCGCGCGTAAAGCAAGCCGACTGGAGATCCACGTTCTCCTACCATTGCTAGTAATAGTGAATTGGAAACCGCGTGTATGACAATTGTCGATTCCTGAAACGAAAGTTAGAAATGAGTGATTCATAATTGAAGAACAAGCGCGTACTTCGTTCTCGACTGAAATCCAGTCTACTTCTGGATCATCCTCAAATATATCCCCATTTTCAATAACTTTGACATATGATCTCCATGCATTAGCAGCAAAGGAAGCATACACTCTTGGTTTGGGACTCAAATCCGCTAAATGTATTGCTGAATTCGTGCTCCCGATCGAACCAGTTCCATTTCCACCTGCGCCGAGTGTGCTCTGCGACACAGATGGCGACAGAGCTAACGAATGCATTACAGCCGCAGTGGAGGAGTTGCGGGTCGAGGCAGCTAACAGATTGCCGCTTGTAGTGAGTAAAATGGCCATGACTATGCGCGGAGTATGTACATGAGGCAGAGGGGTAGCATTTCTCGGATCCGCTATCTGATCTGTATCTGTCGAGTCTGAGGAAGGGCTAAATGTGTCAACTGGTGGAAGTATAGGGGTTAATGACTGAGATAGCAAAGACGTCAGTCGCCGTGATTTCAGCATTTTGTTGTATCGTGAAGCATGCGAGTGCTGGCAGCGCCTATGGTCATCTCATTGCTTTAGTCTCGGCGCACGCTGAAAAAGTATGTCACGTGACTAATGATTATGTATGTCTTATGTAATAACGCGTCACGGGCATGACAAGAGCACTCCAAAACGGCGATTATCAGCGGTTTAGTGAAGTCTCCAGAGCACAATGCTACGCTGACGTCGTTGCTTGTATAATGAAGACTGAGTAGTGCATTTACCTGAAATCTAGCTGATCAATTGTGAGCCATTGAGGCCTGCAAAGCTGTTGTTCTCCGTCCCGGTCAAGTTCGCTGGTACGCTACAGATACAGTGGCATCACTATATCAGTTGAGACTATTATACTATTGCAATCCCAATTGCCTGTGTATTTCAATAGCAGTACGTCTGTAAATTTGATATCGGAGATACAAATACAGCAGTCGGTCTAAAATTGCATTCACGTGATCCGATTCGTCTTATCTGCCCATCACTTGGACGGATGAGCGTGAAGATCTGGCACGGGCTGACGAATGCAGTGGAAAAGTCGATCTTTCGGCAATCATCGTCAGTCTCTGCATGCTCAACTTCTTTCCCTCCGCCTTCCGTCCCTTCACCAAGCAAGTTTCTACTCTGCTTAGCATTTCAGCTTCCTCGCTTCTGAAAAAGCCTTCTCCCGTTCTCACTTGTTCCACCGCCCGCCGACAGTTTGCTCGACTAGCCAAAATGACCGACGTCTCCAAATACAGATTCAATCACACGATGTACGTCGGTTTCGCTGTTAATGGCCTATCAATTGAGTTGGCTAATGTCAGTTCAGGCTTCGCATCAAAGACCCTAAGGCGACTCTCGCTTTTTACCAAGATAACTTCGGAATGAAGCTTATCAAACAACTTGACTTTCCCGACGCCAAGTTCTCGCTTTACTTCCTTGCTTTCGACGAGGCTAATTCTCTGAACCACGGCAAAGAATGGACCGATCGGTATGTATTTATCCACTTCAGTCTAATTGCGGTTCGGGTGGAGTGAAATAAGGCGCTAATAACATCTTACAGGGAGGGTCTCTTGGAGCTCACCCACAACTACGGTACCGAAAATGATCCCAACTATAAAATCTGCAATGGAAACACGGATCCTCATCGTGGATTTGGTCATGTTTGCATCTCTGTTGACAACATCGATTTGGTTTGTGAAAAGATGGAGGCCAACGGAGTTAAGTTCCAGAAGAAATTGACTGATGGACGCCGTAAGTATTTTTTTATCGGAAAAATAGATCAATGGCACTGATTTTTTATTGGATGATAGAAAAGGATATTGCTTTTGCTTTGGACCCTGACGGATATTGGATTGAGCTGATTTGGACTCGCACTCCCAAGACCGAGAACTTCACTGATCCTGCTGGATATCGACTTAACCATACTATGGTATGTTGATATTAGATCGCGCTCTGGATCCTTACTGACACGATGATATAGATCCGTATCAAGGACCCCAAAAAGGCCCTCAAGTTTTACCAGGAAGTTCTTGGAATGAAATTACTCCGCACAGCTGAGCACGAGGCGGCCAAGTTCACGCTCTACTTCCTTGGCTACAACAACGACCCTAATTTCGTTGAAAACTCCGGTGACGGCGTGCATAACTTTGAAGGTGTTCTCGAGCTAACCTGGAACTGGGGCACCGAATCCGATCCCGAGTTTAAGGGCTACCACAACGGCAACGACGAGCCCCAGGGATTCGGCCACATCTGCGTCTCGGTCGATGACCTTGATGCTGCTTGCGCGCGCTTTGACGAGCTGGGTGCTACCTGGAAGAAGAGACTTACGGATGGTCGCATGAACAATGTTGCCTTCATTCTTGATGAGGACAACTACTGGGTGGAAATCATTCAGAACGAGGCTCTGAAGAAGAAGGCCAACTGGTGAACTTATGTAGCTCGACTATGATGTTTCTGGTTCGCCATTTCAGTAGCATCTAATTGTATTTAGCAAGCGAATAGTAAACTATTTTTATATTTCACTGAAGCTCCCGGAGAATTCAGGGGTAGACCTGTAGTTGTGTGGGGCTGATTAGAGTTATTTCAGATGAGCCCATTTTCGGTGGCTCCAAAGCAAAAGAGCTCCGCGCGCGCTGAAAAATCATCATCGCCTGGATCTTCTGAGCCTTCTCTACGCCAGAGTAGATCTCCTTGAGCGTATTGCATAGCAAGCAGTTTTAAGGTGGCGGCATTTTAGTGTTTTCTTATATAACTATACGTCGAAGTCGGCTGCCGAGGATCTTTCGTCATGGCAAGTGCAGTGGCTTCCTCCCTATCGGGGCTGAAAATCGTCGCCGATTCACGATCTGGAACGCCCTTTGGAGATGACGAGTGTATGTCCTCTTCTGAATGTTAAGGAGCATTTTACTGTTTATAATACCATATGGTGCTAAAATGTGATTCTTAAAAATATAGCTCCACTTGCAAAGTCCGAAGAAGGAATGACGCAACCTAGACTCGTGCACAAGTGGAAGAGCACTAAGTCGGTGCTGTCGCTGGCGGTGTCAGATTCTTATCTATTTGCGGGAACTGAAGAGAATGATATTTTGGTATATACCCGTCAACGTTTTTTGTTCTCTATTTTTCGTTGAAGAATAGGTGTCTAATGTTTACTCAGGTTTACGATCTGGATACATTCCACGAGGTCACGGCTTTGAAAGGTCATGGAGGAAGCATTTTAGCATTATATATTTCAAATCAGAAAAAGCTTTTGTTTTCTGCCGGAAGTGACTCTATACTAAAGGTACATCTTTCTTTTTAAACGCTCAGAATATTGTAGGCGCGTATATTAACTGTGAGATCTAGATATGGCACACGGAGACGCTGCGAGAATTATATACAGTCTATTCGGTTTTCGACATCGGTGACGTTTTTGCCGTAGTTTACAGTGAATTACTTCAGACTGTCTTCTTCGGTTCTCAAAATGCATCTATACAGTGGTGCGATTTAACAACGATCGATCGCCACGCGTCGCTTGACAAGTCAGGAATGCCTGGAAACCGATTCAGTAAATTTTTCAACTCCGCGGGCCCAGGTGGAACACGCAGCCAAACGCCCCCGAGAGCTCAGCTATCTGTTGCGAAAACACTGATTGAACTGCCATATAACAACGTTGTTCCTTATGCTCATAATGGATATGTGTATTGTCTCATTAATTATCAGTCACCTACGCATATAGCTGCCGCATCTGTTGAGGAAAATAGAGAAACGCTGTTATCCGGAGGTGGTGATGGTATTGTTAATTGGTGGGTTATGCGGGATGGTCACCTGAACAAAATCCGGTCATTTGAGAATCAGAGCAGTGTGCTGTGTATGACTACAATTGATACGTTACTTTACTGCGGATTAACAGACGGAGCAGTTTCGATCTGGGATCTAGACACAGGTCAACTAATTAGATCGATACAAGCTCATAAAGCAGACGTGCTTTCGATTGCCGCACTTGAAAATTGCATTTTCTCGGGAAGTGCTACAGGCTACGTTAGAAAATGGTCAAGAGAAATGCAATTGGCAGCAAGATGGGAATCTCATAAAGGACTTATTTTATCAACGATTGCAGTGAAGCATGAAAATCGTGCACTTTTGTTCACTGGTGGTAATGATGATTCAGTAGTCATGTGGGATATCACAGATGCCTTTCCGGAAATAAACAAAAATCTGTCGTTTGCTGATGACCAACTGTTGACTTCTTTGTCGACCTTCGTTTCATTCAAGACCATTTCCGGGTCAGTCGATGCGAAAACTGAATGCCGCCGCTGCGCGTCATATCTAAAGCGTCTTCTACGAACTTCAGGCGCAACTGCAGAGTTGATAATTACCGACGACAAGCATAATCCTGTCGTATATGGAAAATTCACTGCTAACTCGAAGACGAAAACTGGAAGTACTGTGCTATTTTATGGACACTACGATGTCATCGCTGCATCTGATGCCGATATTTGGGAAACCGATCCATATGTGTTATCAGGGCGAAACGGATGTCTATACGGTCGAGGAGTTTCTGATAATAAAGGACCTGTCTTAGCAGCAGTGTTTGCGGTTGCAGAGCTATTCCAAGAAAAGCAGTTAAATACGGATGTGGTGTTTTTGATCGAAGGCGAGGAAGAAAGCGGCTCTGTTGGATTTCAAACTGCGGTGAGAAAAAGTCGTGCCTTAATTCAACCAGATACCATTGACTGGATCGTACTTTCAAACTCATATTGGCTGGATGACAATGTTCCTTGTCTTAATTATGGCTTACGAGGAGTGATTCATCTAACGCTCGAGATTAATTCTGATCTGCCGGATTTACATTCGGGTGTCGATGGTGGGATTGGGCGGGAACCACTGATGGATTTGACGAAATTACTCTCAAAATTGACTGACGATTCTGGAAAGGTTAATATTCCAGGATTTTATGAGCCAATTAGGCCGATAACTGATGCAGAGGAGGAACTGTACGAGCAGATCACTACGAATGCATCTACATGCCTACCTAAGAGCAAACTAATGGCAAGATGGCGACTTCCGTCGTTGACCATTCACGCAATCCATGTTTCTGGCCCATCTAATCAGACCATTATTCCACGAACAGCAACAGCTACGCTTTCTATTCGAACAGTTCCTGATCAAGGAACCGATACGATTAGCTTAACTCTACAGCAATTTCTTACTACTGAATTCGAGAAACTGAAATCTCCGAATTATTTATCTATGAAGATTAACAAACAAGCAGATGCGTGGCTTGGAAACCCCGAAAACATGGCTTTCAAAACTCTCGCCAGTGCAGTCAAAGAAGCTTGGGGCGTCGACCCGCTCTATATTCGTGAAGGAGGAACAATTCCGGCGGTCCGATTCTTGGAGAAAGAATTCGACGCTCCGGCCGCACAATTACCCTGTGGACAAGCTAGCGATCACGCGCATTTGGATAATGAACGCATACGTGTTATTAATCTATATAACGCGAAAAAGATATGGAAGAAGACATTTAACGAGTTGCCACCGAGGACATGATGATTTGAAAAGTATTCTGATCTATGTACATATGTATATTAACGCCAAATTGGAAAAATTGATATATTACAATAATATTTTAAACAAAATTCACGGTATTTAATCCAATCTTTTAAATCTCGGCGCTAGTATATGGTCGATTCAGAAACTCATTAGGTGGCTCAATATTTCTTAGAGACCTGCGAACTTGTTCGTCTTCTTTGGCAAACTGTCTTGCAAGATCTTCATCTGCTCGCCTCATCAATCGTTTTTGCTTTGTAGTATCAGCCGATGGCGATGATGTCAGTGTCGACGGCGATTTTGATTTCTTTTTGAAAAAAGATAGCTTTGACTTTCGTTTATCGGTGGAAGAAGTTATTGGCTCCACGTTCGAGTCTAGTTTTGCTTGTAATGCTCGTGCAATCTCTTCATCTGCCTTCATCTGCCGAGCTTCTTCCTCTGCCAATTTTATAGCGTATCCTCTATCCTGTTTCTCTTTTTCTTCGTCTTTAAGTCGTAGTTGCTCCAACAGCTGTGCAGTCAACCGATCGTTTTCTTCTCGTCTCTGCTGCTCCTTCTTATCTTCCTCCTCTTGCAATTTCTGCGCTTCGGCTCGATCTCTTGCTTCACGCTCAGCAATTCTCCGCTGTTGACGCTCGAGTGTTCTGGCCTCGGCTGCCGCTTTGGCAGCTGCTTCTTGCTCTGCTTGACGGATTGCTCGCTGCGACGCTTCGAATTCTTGTCGCTGTAAACTTGACGAAGAGCGAAAGGCTTTTGCGCGTTCATGTGCAGTTACGAGGGCGAGTGCGGAAAGCATGGCTTGTACTTCGAATCCTTTCTTGTCTGTAATGCGGAGTCTCTCAATATTGGTTTCGTTCAACGTTAGCTCGTTGTATCGTCTTGATGAATCTGCTCCGATAAAATATCCCACGGTGGCTGGGAATAAAAAGACATTCATGTTATAGACAAATAACTCGGCTAGCGGTAGTCGTACTTTGTCTACGGTCGGATCAGCATATATCAGCTTTGCGTGCATTGTCGAAGTCGAATTTCCGCGAAGTAACTGGGGCCGTGTAATGTTCACTTGCTCCCAAAAACAATTGTATGATTTCAAAGGGGCCATGGCGCGCAGGTCGGGATCGTACGACGCCGGCTTGATATAATTAAACCCAAAGCCGGGAGAGTTGCGAGTTTTCTTGATAGCATCGTAGAACTTATGAGGGTCGGAAGATGAGCATGCTGCTTTTGGCAGAAACGCCTGCAGCTCAGTATCGAAAGACGGATTGTGAAGGTGGAGCCGCGCAATTGTGCTGCGCTCGAGTGAACGGCCGACTGCCGACGCTGAGCCTTCGATTTCAGAGTAGGAAGGCGGGCCGGAGATTAATGCTGCATGAGATAGTTCGTACTCTCCCAACAAGATACGAGAATCTGGATCCCCGATTTTTTGCGTGACATTTTGTATCGCGAGCGGAATCCCCGTCGATTCAGCTGCGGATGCAACATCGGGCAAGACTGGCGAGAACGGAATACTTGAAGGTGAAGACGTTTTTTCGTTGACGATGTATGTAGGAGGTTCAGCTAGCGGAGTGGATTGGTCATGGAATTGAATCAAGTAGCGGACGTGCGATGGCTGACTTTGAAGAGAGGGAAAGACATAATGAACTTCGACTGTTTCGCGCTCTGTTGGTATAAACACCAATTCTCACCGGACGTCAGCAGTGTTGAACAAAACGTTTGCAAAAAAGTTATACATACTGGGTATATCTTGATCGGCAACCCTCATAGCTACACAAGCTCGATATGCGTTCAGAGAACAGACTAACGGGGATCAAAGAGAATGTTGGGAGGAAGAGATATATCGATATGACGCGTACACAGCTTGGCTGCTTTTATGCGTATGACAATTGCGGTTTGCTGAGCATATACGGCTTTATATCATAGCAACAACTGTAGAATATATTCGATTGCACGAAACGAATGTCGAATCTTCTCAGATTTTACTGCAAAAGTCAACGCAGCCGTGTTCTGCTGTTCACTGCTAACGAGCCTGGCTAAGATAGGTCAATTGCACACGCAGCCTCGAGCGGCTTTCGGATTCTTCCATTACTCGGCTCCGACTGAACGACGTTCTCAATACACAAGACGAATGAAATAGAACTCAGAGAATAACTACAGTGATATAGCCACTGATTTGTCTGCTACTTTGAATAGCGGAAAGTAAGCACTTTAAATAGGTATCTACAACAACCAAGGTGTCTCGGACACTTTAACCATAATCTTGTCCCAAACGGCGAGCGATCAGCACCGCCTAAAATTCCGGCTGCTTCCTACTCTGTGATTTTGCTTCCTGTAATCCATTTCTGCTAATTTAGCACGCTTACCGTACAGTATCGAGCAGCATAACGACGCAGTAGAGTACCTCGTTCCATTTTGCAACTGTCTCATTCAGCTTTTAGTCCGATAAGTTCATTACAACCTAAGCACTATCTGTCCACTTGCAAGCAGACTTCACCATGGTCAACACACTTCATCTCAAAGGATCCAACTATGAGGTACTTTCCATCGCTATTATTTTTTACTACCGTGGATATCTGGAACTGATTTGATTCGTCACTAGATCGGACTCAAACACGGTACTCTGGCTCGTTCTCAAATCCACGCCTGCTTAAGCAACTACTCGACCTACTTCGCCAACGCAGGCATGTCACCCGGTGACGTCAAGATCCTCGCTTCGAAATTTTCCGACACAATCAAAAAAGTTGTTCCGCATCTCCACGACGAACTTCGTGGCATTGCCGAAGGCGCCGGAGTTCCGTTACTCGACATCGTAGCCCTCAACTCGCGCTCAGAAATTGCTCTCGCTGCCAAACCGAAAGGAGACGAATCTGAAAGCGACGATGAAGCAGAGTTACCAGTACCGGCTGATGGATGCACGACCTTTGCGGAGAACGTCGATGGCAGGCAATGGCTTGCGCAAAATTGGGATTGGCAGACCTCGCAGCTTTGTAATTTGGTGTTGCTGGAAATTACTACACCGCTTGATTCACCTTCGAACGCGCGGATGCTGAAAACAATGACTGAGGCTGGATTGCTTGCTAAAGTAGGCTTCAACTCTGAGAAGGTCGGTGTATGTCTGAACGCTCTTCGAGCTACTGACTTGGACACTGATAAGCTTCCCTTACATGTTCTACTGAGACTGATCTTGGAATCCGCGAGCGTCGCTGATGCCAAGGAGAGATTTACAAACTTATATGGCAACGGTTCTGCTTGCTTTGGACATTTCGGTATCGCTGATGGAAAAGAGGAAGGACACGCCGAGAGCTGGGAAATCGGACCTTATGGAATTGGTGTTATCCCGCGCGATGCTGAAGGCAGATTATATCATACAAATCACGCTCTTCTTGAAGGTCTCAAAATTAACGAGGTTATCTGGCTTGACGATACGAAAGACCGTATTGCGCGTCTGAAAGAGCTTGTTTCCATCTCCGACAAGAAAGCAGACGTCAAATCTTTAGCTATTGCAACGCAGAAAGATCGCATTTTCTCATTTCTGAAAGACGAAGATAATTTCCCTAATTCTATATGCCGCGCCAATGATACCTCCGCTCCAGGACTATTGGGAGAAATGCAGACTGTGTTCTCGATAGTTATGGACTTGAAGGAGGATGTTGCGTGGGTGGCTGTCGGTCGTCCGAAGCAAGTTTTGGAGGAATTTACACTTGCATTTTATTAGGTTTGTCGATGTACCTCAGGTTGCATCATTTGAACGTACACGGGGTACAGTGTCGCAGTGGCATTCCAGGTCCGTTATATTCTCAAAATTCGTGGCTGCAACTGCTAGTTCTCAGTCGGTGAATTTACCCTTTTATAAGACTACAAACGAACAGGGCAGCGGCATGTAGTAGAGAGTTGGCAAGCTGTACAATCAAAATGTTTATTGTAAATTATGGTAAACAGGACGGTTATTAACAATCCAAATAATCGTAGAGTGCAATTCAATTAAGTCGATCAGCAAGACACTGGCCGTTTAGGTTGAATTCCGGTTTTAGCTAGCCGATCTAACCTTATTTTAAGTCAAACTAGTTCTAGTGTTCAACAACCATACTGAAGCACTCGTAGAAGCAGCTGTAGTTATTTGGGATTTAGTTACCACGTACTTAGGTAGCTATAATTCTTACTAGACTTAATTATTAAAATAGTTATACCATATTATATTATTCCTATCATCCATCACTAATATTCCAACATCATAGGCCGGCAGACCAATTTACAGAGGAGACAGCAGAGATCAGTTAACTAATAGCACAGTGAAGATTGAGAATCAGAGAAGAATTAGGTAGCTCATGCAATGTAAATTAATGACACTGTTTTAGGGGAGCCAGTCGGAGGACTCATTCTAGGTATAGAACAACTGTAGTTAAGTCACGGTCCTCGTTATAACGACTCCGGCTCCCTGTTCTTAACACTGTTAGAATATCCGCTACCTAAATTAGAGACATACGAACTTGAGTGGTTGTGCTGCGGCTGAGCTCGTTTCCTTGGTGCCGACCTATGATAGCTATCAGTAGCCTTCTCTGCCAATACTCACCACCTATTCAAATAGCAGGCAGACACCAGTCCGAGTGGCACGTGCTCTCGCAAGAGCTGGCTTCTGCGATTCAGCCCATCGCACTAGGCCCTCACAGGCTAACACCCTAAGGCGCGACAACATCTCATGAGGAGCATCAAGAATTATTTGCCGGCTTAGTTAGCGGTGCCATGTTCGGAATCAGGCTGCCATTAAGAAGATGCCGCTTACTAGAGC